>JAQISU010000026.1:9037500-9332500 GCA_029339505.1 Unio delphinus
AAAAAGCTGTGATAAGTGCAAGCATTTACCCCTCTCTGTATCATTTCTCTTGCAAGTCTGTGAGTCGGTGTTAGTACAATCATGTTAGAAACGCTAGCGTTTCCACGACGGAATAACTCAATTACCCGGGTTGTTTTTCCTGACCCGCCACAACCGTTTAAATAAACTGTTTTATATCTACAGATTGGATCAGAAATCGGTGGTGCACTAGAAAATTCTGAACACTGATTGCTTTCTAAGTAATTATTTTCAATGGTAACATCTGCTGATGGAATATAATCATGAATCATTTCTTTCTTAATTCTCCATGATCCCCATTTCTCGTTGCCAGTAGCCTTAAAATCAGCCATTTTGCTATTTATGTAAAATGAATCAGTAGCAACTCTAACTGCGGTGGTAGGAAATCTATTGATCATTGAAAACAGATTGATAGAAGCATAACCGAGCATAGAAGCTCTTAAGTGTGTGTACTGCGGATGGTATCCATCATTGTAGGTAACAATTGTACCCAATTTGGTTCCATCGGACAGAAATGCGTCCTTACGATTGACATATAGGCCTCTATTCGTTAGATCCGCGATTACAAAATCGTATTCAGCGTTGTCTATAATCAATCGTGAAGAATATTTCGTATTATCATCTTTGCCACCTTGGGTAAATTTACCGATTATTCTTCGTCCAAGATTTTTTGCTTCATTGTTTCTGATTTCAAATAACTGTTGGGACCAATCCATGATTTGTTGTTCATTAAAATCAGGAAACAGTTTTCGCTCTTCGCTAATTATTTTTTCTAGATCAGGTTGTGGTAACCAGACTGATTTCTGTGCTCGATAGGATATAATTGCTTCACTGACAATTAATGATTTTAACATCTTACAATCAAGCATATACCGTAACAACACTATTGGCATCCAGTGTTTTTCAGACATGTGTTTACCAATCCAAAGATAACTACACGGATGAAGTCCTTCAGCCATTTCAAATGATACCACACAAGCGAATCCGGTTAAATCAAAATCAGGAAGTGGTCCATTAATAGCAACACGGGTCATTTCGTGTGTAGGGTGTCCAAATCGTTTGAAATATTTATCGCATTCTCCATACCCAAGAAAACTTCCTGGATAACACGCAATCATATCAACTGAAATAACGGAATCAGAGGTGTATTTTGTGTTCCATAATCCGCCGTGGCTGTATTCAAGACAGGACAATTTGACATCTGATAAAAACTCACTTCGTGTTGGTTTCCACGCGTTTTTCTTTCTAGCAAAATGTGCTGCAATGGATGGTACTGTAAAACAGTTTGCTAATAATTGATCGTCTTCTTCTCCGTCCTCAGAAAACTCACTAGCTAGTTGTTTCATTTGATTCTGCAGTTCTTCAGTACGGTATAATTCTCCGTTAGGCCTTACAAACTGATCAAATCTGCATTCCTCGTCTGAATTACTATGAAATAGCCACGCTGACACAGGATCGTTTTTACTCAAATGGTAAATAGCATCAAATAATTTCTGCTCGGTAAAACATTCTTCAGGTCCCAACCCTGCTGGGGATAGATATTTTACGGTTCTATCCCGTGGAAATATTGTTACTGCAGATGACCACGCGTGTTCGTTATGATCAATAATTTCAATGGGTTTTCCTTTTTTTGATTGATATTTCGGTTCCTTTAATACTTCACCGGTGATTGTTCTTACCGATATTGGAAATCTTAATGATGTTTCTAATTTAGTTATATCCTGAATTGTTGCTCCATGCTCTTTTACCGTGAACTCCCACTCGGTTATTTTTTTTCGTCTTAGATCAGTTAGTTTATTTCCCCGGGACGCATTTGTGAAGTGTTCTATTATTCGTTCTGCTACACAATTTAGCCCTGTCGAATATTTCATGGGTGCTAGTTTTGAAATATCAGGTTTTTCATTGAGCGGATAGATCCCGTAAACAACTGCTGTGACAGGATAAGATCTTTCGTAGTAGGGTTTATCAATTCCAGTCAAAATTCCCGGTTTGGAATCCTGATTCACGGTGACAGTTTTTTTACCCTTGAGAATGGGTTCAAATTTATCCTTAATAATCCATTTGTCATCTTCACGGATACGAATTTGATTCGGAAAAAATGACTTTTTTCCCCAACACGTGAAATGATCACTGCTGCTTTTTCATCATTCATGGTAGCGTCAACAACACCATCAATTCGAAATGTTGACCAGCAATAAGATGCTCCATCACGCTTGAATTCATTAAAACAGTCTCTGATGGGTTTATCAAGAATTTTATTCTTGGGTGTATTAGAAACTATATCAAGATTGAATTGAGCATCCTTCCATGATGATCTCATGTTTCCGTCTCTTGGACGTTTGTTACGTTTTTTGGGTCTATCGCGATTAAATCTAGGATTGATTTTTAATAATCTCTTAAACTCTTTCATGTTTCCGTCTATTGTGCGTTTGTTACGCTTTTTGGGTCTATCGATATTAAATTTAGGATTGATTTTCAATAATCTCTTAAACTCTTTCATGTTTCCGTCTCTTGGACGTTTGTTACGTTTGTTTCCGTCTATTGGACGTTTTTTGGGTTTATCGAGATTAAATCTAGGATTGATTTTTAATAATCTCTTAAACTCTTTCATGTTTCCGTCTCTTGGACGTTTTTGACGTTTTTTTGGTCTATCGAGATTAAATCTAGGATTGATTTTCAATAATCTCTTGAACTCTCTATCGGTATTGATTTTAGCATTTTTCGAAGTCAATCTCTTGAACTCCTTCATGCTATATATAAAACAAGCATTTAAATGAAAGATTTATGTATAATGAATCACTGCAAATGGCTCATGATGGGAAATGTAACCCCGTGTAACAAATCATGCAGAAAAAATGAATACTGTAGGTATCATATGCAAAGTTTTCGACGTGGAAGTCTTGGTCCGTTACCCTGTATTCGATGTGGGGATGGGGTCAAGGGAAGATCACAATTGTGTATTGATTGTGGTGGTAAGCGATATAGGGAATTGAAGCGTTATTATGATAAAAGAATAAAAAATGGACAATCCATCAGAAATTTTGACCCTGAAAAGGTCTTTGACCCTGATAACGTCACTGACAAAATCATAAGAACTCCGCAAGACTATATCGAAAGATTTTCCAGTGATGTAATTATTGAACCAAACACTGAATTAGACAAACAATAGAATAGTATATATGAACCAAGAATTCAGACCACATCCCTTGATTACAAATTATGAAGCATCCAGTGATGGTACTGTCAGAAACCGTAGACTAAAGAAATCAGTTGGTTCTGTGAATAATCAAGGGTACTTGGTGTTTGGTGCTGGAAAGAAGAAATATTACTGCCATCGTTTCGTGTACGAGTGTTTCCATGGATTGATCGAGGATGATTCTGTCATTGATCACAAGGATTCTAATCCGAAAAACAATTCTTTATCCAATCTGCAGGCTATCACACAAAGTGAGAATACCAAACGAGGAAAGACTGGCACTTGTTCAAAAAAAGCGAGACCTGTGAAATCTTTGAACGAAGAAAAAATATTTCAATCATTATATGAAGCCGGTAGGCACTTCGATATTTGTAGAGCCTCAGTACGATTTGTTGCAGAGGGAATTTATCGATCGGCTATTTCAAAAAAGACGGGGCAAAAAGTTCAATTTAGTTATGTCTAATGCGTCATAATTTCCAATTAGAGATATGTCATACTTATAGAATAATGAATTCTGAAAACATGAATAGCATCATAGTTGAAATAGCAAAATTGAAAAATCAGGATATCAAACTATCAGATGGATTAAATCCTGACCAAATTGTGTCTGATTTTCAGGATATTGAATACGGAGTTAGCACTAACAAGTATATGCTACCCAAGAAATATGCACTCATCAAAAAAATTCAGAATTCTATTAAAGACTCTCTTTCATTTTCCAGTGACATCAGTGTGTTCGTCCCGTTGTATGCTATCGTAGAGGGAATACGAAAAGAATTGGGGTACGAATACGAATTGAAAAAAGAAGTCAACTCTAAAATTAGAAACCTACGAGCATTAATTCAAGAAAATGAACAATTTTGATTGCCCGACCATTGATTGCCCGACCATTATCATTTTTTGATTGTGACCGACCATTTATCATTCCGACTCTCATTTTTTTTAGCCGACCCTCAAAGGAGATGTCAAAAATCGATGGACGATGTGTCAGATTGGTCAAAAATAAAATGAGGAAACTGTGGTATTAATTATTTTATATACAATTTCCACACTTTCCTCATCAATGATAGAAGCTGTTATAGGATGAAATAACACTTCCATGACCGTGTTAAAAATCATCCGACATGTCACTGATGTCAAGGGAGTTGCACGATGGTGTTAGGTCGGATTAAAAAATTATTTTGCAATTGAAAAATGGTTTCTGATTTCAAATAATGGTCAATGAAGCATTAACAACCCGACTGGCTCGTGAGCGATTAGATGCAATTAAGAAATTTATACCAATTCGCGACTCTGTACGGAATAAACTGCAACAACGACAGAGTTTACAAACTGATTTTGCTCTGGAGTCTGAAGAATTGTTTAAACCAGTAACCACAGCAACGAAGGGGGTAGAGCGTGCTATACTGGGAGATGATCCTGACGGTAAGAGAAAGGAAGAGGGTCTTATTTCTGTACTCGAAAAAATAGCAGCGAAAACTGAACAAACTGAACAAACTGATCCGAAAAAAACGACTGTTTCTCTGTTGAATAAATTTACTGATCATGCTAAAATAGTAATAAAAAAACCTAGTTTATTGAAATCAAAGGATTATCAAGCCTTTGGTAATTTTGCTGCTCAAAGTTATAATTCAAAAAAAGATTTTTTAAAGGACGAGTATAAGAATGATAGAATATCAAGTAATGATTGGTTCGATAATTTGAATAAACTAAATAAGGGGATTGGTCGTTTGAATAAGGATGAGATAGGATACAAGGAATTTAAAAAGGGAATACGTAATTATAAAAGAGAACAAATAGAAGAGCGACAACGAGAAATAGAAGAACGGCAAGAACTAAAACGTCAAACACCAACACGGAGACAAACAAGAAGACAAAAAAAACAACAACTACCACCTGATGATGATGATGATTTAGAAGAACGACGTCAGACACCAACACGGAGACAAAAAAAACAAGAAGAACCTAAAAAACAACAACTACCACCTGATGATGATGATGATGATACTCTTGATTATTTACAAACCACGGATACAGACAAACTAGATGAAGCAGCTGGCTATAGCGGAAGTGGATTAGGAAATCCAAGGATTGGAAACATTTGTCCTGATAGTGTTATCAATGATATATCACGATTAGATGTTCTTGTAGGAGGATTCCGAGCTGGAAATAACTCTCCAGAAATAATTAATGAAGCAGCTGATATCTGTAGACGGTTATTTGCCGGCGGTATCATGGATATCAAAACATATCGAGATTTCATTGACGAGTTAGCAAATGGGTATCATAGCGATTAAATAACAATTGAAAACACTATTGTTTTTATAATAATGATCATCCATTACAATCATGATAAACCAACCCTTGTCTATGTAGTTAATTCACGGTTTCCAGTTTATAGAGCATACTACGGAGATGGCCTCGGCAAGACCATTTTAGGATTCTTTTCAAGAACGGCCCCAAAAGTGATGCCGTTAGCTAAACAACTAGGAATGAAAGCCATTGATGTTATTCGTGATAAGGGTATTAGTACTGTTGGAGATCTTGCCGGGAAAGCGTTTTCAACTGCGAAGGATAAAATAACATCATTAGTGAGTCGAAAAAAGAAACCGTTACCGTCTACAGAAGAAATGCCTGCAAGTGTTAGTAAAATTATAAATAACGCAGTAGATGAAAAACTAGCGTCGATGGTAAATCAAGGAGACCAAAGCAATATTGCAAACATGATAGCGGGAAGTGGTCTTAAAAAACTACGTCGATGAAAATGGAAAAATCGTTTACGATTTCACTATTTAGACTCTGATAAATAGAATAAAATGTTCAAAAAATCATCTGATCCAGCATTTGATATAGACGCCCCAGTGCGTAAAGATGATTCTGTACGCGATTATCAATATTATTCTTATCACGCAGTACAACCAGATCTCCGATCGCGAATTGAACTTCAAGTTCATGATACCAGTAAATATTTTCTACCGTGTGAGGCATTTATTGAAGTAGAAGGAGAACTTGTAACAAATGTTGCAGCTGATACCCCATATGACAATAACTCAAATGTCCGAGTTGGTTTTGTTAATAACGGCATCATGGCGTTATTTGAAAGCGCTAGATATCTCATTGATGGAAAAGAAATTGAATCCATTGACCGTAAAGTTGATATGGCCACAACAATCATAGGGTTAGCAAGATATTCTGATGATTATACAAGATCAGCGGGTCCATCTATGATGTTTGCAAAGGATACCTCTGATAACGCTGATCACCTTCAATTCATTAAAGTGTTAACAGCACAGAATACTGCAGAAGCCAATCAACAAGAAGCAGCTAATCCAGAACGTCGAGCTAGACCCGGAGTTGCGTTTGATATTCTCGGAGGCGTTAATGGTAATCTCAATTTAGGATTTGCAACACGTGTAGCAACGTTGCATGGGCAGCGTCGACGATTTTCATGTGCGATTCCACTACATCACATATTTGGATTCTGTAGAAACGTCCGAAAAGTTATTTATGGAGCCAAACACACAATAGCACTCGTGAGAAAGGGTACTGATGATGATGCAATCTGGCGTAATGCTGGGGTTGCTGCCGGTAAAGTCATTCTAACAAAACTATCATTATGGATGCCAGTGTTAACTCCATCAATCACAGACGAACAGCGACTACTATCATTTATGGACCAAGGAGGAAAGTCGTTGTTAAGTTGGTTATCAGTGACCACGGATATTAAACAAGACAGTGTTGATGGTACATTCACATGGCACCTGGCATCAAAACAAGGGGTTTCAGCTCCACGTCATATATTTATTGCATTACAGAATGCTGCGCGAGTTGGTAATCAAGAACGAAGTCATATGATATTTGATCAGTTAGGTGTTAGTGAAGTCTCGCTGAGAATAAACGGACAGCAGGAACCATCCGAGGATATACAACTTGATTACGGTCAGAATCATATTGCACGTGTCTATCATAACCTGTTGTCATTTATGGCACGTGATCAAAATGTGGATACCGGTTTGCAAATATCACAATTGGATTTTAAAAGCCTCTATCCGATTTATTACTTTTCATTGGAACATCTTGATTTGATGAGACAATCTGTCGTTGATATACACTTTAGAGCCCGTGTAACCCGTCCTGTTGGTCCACCAGTTGGTGGGGTACCTCCTATCCTTATCCCGAATTATAGAGCGGTTGCTGTCATTCTCAGTGATAAATCAATGCTACTTGAAGGTGTTGGTGGAAGAATGAGAGTGGTAGATGCCCCAGTAGAAAACATGTAATTGAAAATCCGAAGGATATTTCCATTGAATCGTTTTACGATTTAGAATCAATCTATTATGTATAATGTCATATAGTGTTATTAGTGTTACGTTAACTCCTGGTCAAATCAAAAAATTGCAATCAGAATCGGCTAAAAAATGCGGAACCACAATCACGTTGAAACCTAATCAAATGAATGGCGGGGCAAATAAATTATCGCTGACAACTCGTCAAGTGAAACATTTCAATGATGCTTTCAAGGATAAAAAAGGAGTTCAGATCACACTCTCTTCGGCTGCTATTAAAAATATGATAAAAACAGGTGGTATATTTCCGTTGTTTGCTGCAATACCAGCACTGGTTGCGGCAGCAGCCCCAGCAGTAGCAAAAGCGGCCGCATTGGGGGTAGTTGGAGGCTTGGGAACAAAAGCGGTACAGAGCATTGCTGAATCATATGAACCGAAGAAAGGTCAAGGGTATAAAAAAAAGGGAAAGGGTCTAAGACTACCAGGAACCCCGTATTCATGGTACAGCGGAAAGGGTCTAAGACTACCAGGAACCCCGTATTCATGGTACAGCGGGAGATCCGTTCACGGATCAGGCCTGAGACTACCAGGAACGGTTTATTAATTCAGAAATCTTCAATTTCCGAACCTATGGTTCCAATGTCCAATTTTGATTTAATGGATGCTGCTAAAAAACTAGTGATTAAAAATTTCAGAGGTGTTTTTATGAAAGATCAATTACCACATCAACCAAACAAAACTGAAACAGGTATTATTAATCTCGATAACAGCACCGGACCTGGAACTCACTGGGTTGCATACGCTATTGATCCACGTGGGATTGTCTATTTTGATTCATATGGATTAGCCCCACCAAAAGAGTTTATGCGGTATATAAAAACCCTTCCAATGAAGACTTGGTATTCTACGCTACCAACACAACAAATCAATGACCCACCAATATGTGGCAGTGAAGTATTAAATGTCCTTGATGCTATTTCAGCATCTAGAAAACCACCACACATTGTCGTAAATGACTACACTAGTAATCGCTTTTTAGAGAGAGAAAGAGTTTTACAATAACATGATTGATATTTGGGGAAGACCTCTGAAACCCAAACCCGATGACACTGCAACCCCTGATTCTATCAAGGATATAACAAAAAAAATTAAAGATGAAATCGCTGAGACGTTAAATTTAACAAGTGTTGACCCGAATGAAATAGTTGTATTTCAAGACAAACAGGGTAAATTGAAATCTAGTAATATTTCTCTGGATGATATTTTAGTTAAACAACAAAATGCAATCGAGAACACCGTTGCGCTATTTTCCGATCAGGGTAAATTGAAAACCAGTAATATCTCTCTGGATGATATTTTAGTTAAACAACAAAACGCAATCGAGAACACAGTTGCGCTATTTTCCGATCAGGGTAAATTGAAAACCAGTAATATTTCTCTGGATGATATTTTAGTTAAACAACAAAATGCAATCGAGAACACAGTTGCGTTATTTTCCGATCAGGGTAAACTCAAACCGGGTGTACTCGTTTCGACGATTACAGATCGATTAAAAATTCTCAACGATGAGTTAAACAATTCTGTGGTTGTACTAGCAACACTTGAATCTAGAATTGAAGAACACATAAAACAGTTTATATCATTTCGTAGAAATATCATTGATAAATTTATTGGAACCCCGTTAGATAAAATTGAACTATAACTCCCTGATATTAAAAAATCCATCGATGAGACGAAAACTTTCATCGAAGACATCAAAGGAGATGCAACGAGGATGATAACAGTCATTGAAAAAACAAAAATTCCTCATGAGAAAACCAACAACTTAGTATACACGATCCAACACGGATCATTTGAGTGGACACCTACAAACAACACATTAGATATCACTGCAACCGTTAAGGGTATTTATCGATTAACACTAGTAACACCATTATCTCAATTTAATATTTCATCGTCCAGTTCATCCGGGGTCAATAATACGATTTCAACGATCATCGACAAGAATACAACTGAAAAGTTTACAATCGCATCTACTGATAAAAATTTGGTTAGGGTCTCAACAACGTGGTATGTGGAATTCGTAGCGGATTTAAGTAAATCGTAATTGAAAACGCTAGCGTATTTAAAATAAAAATGATTTCATCATCGCAATATCGCTATGATCAGGTCAGAGAGTATCAAACTAGACTCAAAACCTTGTCTGAGGAGTATGAATTGAAAATTAAAAAATATCGCAGGAGAATTACCGCAATTGATGTTACTGTGTACGCTGTGAGTGGTGTAATCACCGGAGCTGGTATTATACTGTCTTCAGTGACAATGATGGCTCCGATAGCTGTTCCAATTTGCATTTCTGCGGCAACAACAATCGCTGGAATAATTTCAATAATCACAAAAAAAATATCCTCATGCAGCCAACGGAAACTACAAGACTACATAATTCAATTTCATGTTGTGTCCACTGCATACTCGCAATTATCCTCATTGATATCGTCATCGCTCGATGATACAATTATATCAGAGAGTGAGTTTTCAGCGATGGTAGATATATATGATTCTGCGATGTCAAAATTAGAAATACAACATGAGTATAATAACAATGACAACACAGATGGAATTACTTCAACAAATAGTGGAGAACACAAACCCAGTACAAACAAGCATGATCTCAATAACCTCAACGAATCCAGAATTCAGTGTCAATTTCCCCTCTCCGGTCCCAGTGAAGGAGATAGCGCTAGCAAAATTACGAGTATACCACAGTTGGCCAAATATTAGGTCAAAATCATTTGGTGGTCAACAACCCAATAATTCACTGGTATTTGCAAATAAGAATAAACCCGACGGTACCCCAGACTGGAACGTTGTTTCCATACCAACCGGATCATACCAAATCGAACAAATCAATGATGAATTCGCGCGTAGAATAAAATCGATTACTGGAAAAGAATCAAAAATATCTATAACAGTTCATGTGCCGACACTATCATCTGCCATTGAAATAAGCACAGAAGGATACGTCGTAGACATCTATAACAGCTCGATAAGAACCGTACTAGGATGGCCTGAATTACCACCCGGTGGAAAAACCGTTAAATTACCAGAACCACAAAAAACTGATTATATCACCGACAGGACAAAATCTGATAATCCAGTAAAGAGTTATAGAGATTATGACAAATTGAATTTTTTCATTAGAGTAGAATATGAGAACGGCCAAATTGTTTATCATTCTGCTAACTGGGATAAAATCACTGAAAATTTCACAGCTTTCAATAACGATATTTCACTGTTGTTATTATCCCTTAAATCCGGTACTCTCACCCGAGATGAATTTATCAGCGTCATAGAAACATGTAACAAAATCATCAATGACATGGAAACATTTCATTCACAAATTATTCAAGAAGTATTAGGTGACAATATCCCCCTATCGAGAACAGCATTTGCATCGAACTTAAATATCCCGGTCAAGGATATTCCAACAGTCAAACTTCCAGGATATAATATCTCAGAACTACAAAAATCTCTCGATGATGCCATCGATGAAGGTTTCAAAAAAATCCATGATACGTGGAAAAAAACACCATCACAACCACAAACAACTATCCTGACCCATAATAATAACCCAGACGGTGGTGGCAGGCATATTGCTCCGTTCAATGTGAATATTTCAACGGTGATTGCGCTCAATTTAGTATGTGATGTGATCGAAGGAAGCTATCAAATAAATTTAGAACGATCAAATCAAGCTCAGCAGGGATATATTTTGTATTCATTTGCACCAACAGCTCCTCCAGGGTTTTTAATAATTGAATCCCCGGTGAATCCAGTCTATATGCGATGTCATAATAATTCATTAACCAGAATTAATTTCAAACTCACTGACCAGTCTAATAATCTGATTGATTTACAAGAGGAGGTTTTACAAATTAGTCTATTTGTGAAATCCTAAGAGGATTTTCGTCCCCAGACAAGGTCTGGAACACGATATCGTATCGGACTGGATCAAATATTCGGTTAACCCATAGCAGCAGAGAGGGTGAGTGACAACGACGTTGTAGTCCCTTTTTCCCAAAAAATGTAATAGTTGAAAAGTTTTTGATTTCATTAATTTCATTGATTTTTTCATAATTTTTTTTGGACCTAATCCATGATTCACACACATATTTGGGACCTGATGTCATTGACTTTTGGGTCTGATGTCATTGGTTTCATTGATTTTAAGCGTGATTTCAGTGAATACTTGTCTAAAAATGTTGTCCGGCTCACCCTCTCTGCTGCTGATGCACTGAATTCATGAAGATATGACTGCGACCGTTTAGGGGTTTATGCTCTGGCAGTAGTAATATGGGACGATCTGGCGACAATGGAAAATCCAGTCAAAAAGGGCTTGGGACCTTCTGGCGACAAGGGGAATTTAACATGGTGGGACTGTCTAGCGACAAGGGGAATTTAACATGGTGGGACTATCTAGCGACAAGGGGAATTGAACATGGGATCGAAACAGATTGAGTGTATTCACCAATACAAACGTGCGTTACAAAAGTCAGTCACAGTCATCCAATCGGAAGAGAGCAGTATGTGACGTCACCTTCCCTATATAGAGGTACTAGCGTCTGTGCGCAGTCAATCGATGCGACAGAGTTGTCAATCATGTCGGACACTAAGAAGGCGATGAATTGGGGTGAGCCAGTAGTGGAGACAGCAAGTAATGGGACAGCAGTGACTACCAAAGTCAAAACAAATCTACATCCAGAAGAAGTTGATTTTAACTGGGATATTGTGGATTTTCTAACATCACAAGAATTTGTTCCGGAACCTTCGTTACCTTCTGCTTCTTCTTATGTACATGTCGATGATTTTAAGCAAATACAAAAAGAAGAATTGGAGCGATTTTTACAAAAACAGAAAGTAGAAGAACAAGCGTTTCTTATTCAACAGCGGGGAGAAGAAGAAGAAGCAAGAAGGAGACACCAGGAAGAAACAGTAGCAGCAACAGAGAAGAAAGAAGACCAAGGACAGAAAGAGAATACTGAAAATCAAACGGTCACGACGGTACTTTTAGATATTTTAGCAGAGTTAAGGAGTCTGAAACAAATGTATCAGATTTCTTTATCACGAACGAAGAGAAAAAGACCTTCTCGAGCTAAACAACCCAATCTAACTGTGTCTACGTCTACCATACCACCTTTAGTGATTTCTACCAAATCATTGACAGGAACCACCAGTCCAGAAGTAGGCCTTGGCCGTGGCAAAGGCTTAAGACAGCTTAAGATGGTTACGTCATGTTTCTGAGTTTGTTTTGTTTTAAACAAACAAAACACCAACGGTCCTTTTCGGGGCCACTCAAATTATTTCGAAAAGAAATACTATTTCAATTGCCTAATTCAATGAAAACTCAAAAGTCTTTTTTTTATTTTTATTTTTAACCCATGATGTACGTGTGAGTGAATGAATGTGTGAGTGTAGGTTCTGATTCTATAAAATCAAAACCAAGAGACACTTACGTTTTTCTCTCTGTTGTATTCTGGTACAAACGTTATAAACCAATATCACAACATAACATAACACAATACCACTTTAAAAAGTTCATATGTTTCTTCTGTTCACTCTTTCTGTTTCTTTAATTTCTTTACTGTCACATGTTTTTCTTTTTCTTCTTCCTCTTCACTTTCGTTTCGTCTTCTTTTCTTGTCTTTGTGAACGTGTCGGGGTTATTCCTTGGGGGAGAGTACCTCTTCCTCCTCCTTCTGTTCAGAATTCCTCTCCCCCTCCTCCTTCTGCTCCTGTTGTTTCTTAGGGCAGTTTGGAGACCAATGTCCTTCCTCTTTACAATGATAACAGGTATCTTGACTTTTGTCTCTATTGGTACCTTTGTTTTCACGATTTGGACATTATGTAGCCCAATGTCCTTTTTCTTACAGATATAGCAAGTATCTTGACTTTTATATCGAAAGGAGGGAGAGTAGTCCGTTGGCTTGTCTGAAGAAAACTTTCGTATGACACCACGTAAAGCTCTGATCAGAAGTTCAACTTGTGTAGGTTCTTCCATCGTTCTGGTCAATGTGAGAATGAAATGAATACTGAAAGGTTAGAACTGACCCTGTATATATGCACGGATCGGACATGAATATATTGGGTCATGGTCTTTAAAATGTAGTCATTTGACTTTTTGCAGACAAGATGAAACGACCGCATCATGTTGTGGAGAAAGGAGAAGACAGTAAGAGACAGAAACGTAATGTATCGCCTAGCACAGTAGCTGAAGTTTTGGCTCAAATTCATGCAGTAAAGATTAAAGATTTAAAGTCCAATGTACCTTTGGAGAATACAGAAGGATTCATTACCGAGGTGTGGCATTCTGTGTTAACTACACTGATACAGCAATGTAAAGCCAAAAAAGACGATCGCTGGAGACTTTCTATTCATCACGATAATTTGAAGTCTCCCGTTTGGATCGCGTTTAGTAGCCCATCACAATTAACACCTTCCAAAGTCATCGACAAAATTCAACTATGGGCAACAATCCAACGACACGTTTCATATCACCGATGGAAAAACCACACTGTTCATGACCCACGTGCCTCTTCCTCAGGCGACCGGACAACGCCAAAAAAGTGTTATTGGTGGACAGCCTTCGCAACACCAAAAACAAGCCTCGTCCAAATTAACAATTCTCAAGACCAGATGTGTTTAGCCCGTGCCATCGTCGTGGGACAAACGTATGCCAACAAGAACGAGACGGCAGAATGGAAAAGAGCCTGGAAAACTATTCGACGATCGGACCTAGCCAAACAACGAAGTCAAGCAGAACTCTTGTTACAGCAAGCAGAGATATCCAAAGACACCCTTTTCGGTATTCCAGAAATGCAAAAATTGCAAGGTGTCTTGGCTCCACATTACACATTGAAAGTACACCCTCAAGAAGTGCGTGGTCCTCTTTTGTTTCGAGGCCACGATTTCAAAGACGGACAATACATTCACGTCTATCATCACAACGGTCATTTTGATACCATTACCAGTATTACTGCATTTCTGGGATACGGTTACTACTGTGAAAAATGTGACTATGGTTATAACAATTGAGAACAACACAAGCATTGTGGATCAAAATGTGAGGGATGTTTGGCCTCTAAGCCTTGTATGGACTAAGGACAAGAAAAAGTGCATTGCCCTGTTTCTCAGCGCACTTTTGTCAGTCCTACCTGTTACCAACAACATTTGAAAATGCAAGGTTCACAGCAGAAAAGTACTTGTCATCTTTTGAGATTGTGCCCTACTTGTGGACAAGGCTTACGTACCAGTAATGCCAAGTTTCACGTATGCCGAGGTAAAAAACGATGACATATTTGTCGCAAAATCGTGGACTTGGAACACGAATGCTACATTCAAAAATATCAACCCCAACAAGAAGATACCCAGAAGAAAGGGAATTTTATCTTTTTTTTTATTTCGAATGCATGCAAGAGACTGGTATTCACATTCCTAATTTCTGCCTATCTTTAGTCATTGCCCTCACTGCAGCAAGATTCCTGGAGGACGTGAAAAAATCTTTCGAGGGTCAAATGCGCTAGCCGATTTTGCCCAATGGATCATAAACCCCATTGTCGAAACGTGGAGTCCAGAAGACATCAAACGTTACGGAGATTGTCATCACCATGCCACGGTATTAGCTCACAATTTCTCGGGATACGATGGGCAATTTCTGCTCAGATACTATGCGGAACAAAGTACCTAACGTCCTCAAGTGATTTTAAACAGAGCCAAAATTATTTAAATGCAAGTAGGACAAGTACAGTTTAAAGATTCATTGAGTTACTTGACCATGCCTTTGAGTCGCATGCCTAAAAAGTTTGGAATGCCAGAAATGGCCAAAGGTTATTTCCCGCACTTTTTCAATACCGAAGCCAATCAACGTGCCGTTCTACCCCATTTGCCTGAAGCTCACTATTACGACCCCGACAACATGCACACCGAACAACGAGAAGCTTTCCACGCTTGGTGCCAGACTCACGCCTCGGACCCCTTTGACTTTCAAGAAGAAATGTTAAAGTACTGTCGATCTGACATGGACATTTTACGACGTTGCTGTGGAAAATTTTGAGAATTGTTCATGGAACACGGAGGGATCGATCCTTTGAAAGAAGCTTGTACCATCGCCAAAGCATGTTCCTTAGTGTACCGAAAACGATTCATGCCTGAAAATACTCTAGCTGTCATCAGCCCTCAAACGACGAATTTTGTCAAACGTCAATACTCGGTCAAAGCCCTACGCTGGCTACATTACTTGTGCGACAAGGAAGACAAACGGATCCAACACGCTCGCCACACGGAAGAGGCGAAAAGATCATTGGAACGTATTCGGTGGATAGCTGGGACTTAGAAAACCCTCAGATCGTGTACGAGTTTAACGGATGATTATTTCACGCATGTCCCATGTGCTACTCAACGTGACACCAAAAATCAGTTTTTACAACGGACCATGGAAGACTTGTACCAGACAACTTGTCAGCGATGTTTGAAGTTAGAACAGCAAGGATACCAGGTAGTGGAAATGTGGGAACACGAGTACGATCAGCGTTTGAAAACCGATCCCGAGTTTAAACGCATCGTAGAAAGTTACAAGTTGGTGGACCCCCTGAACCTCCGGGATAAATTGAATGCCACCTGTTTGCTGTACCAAAGGACGAGGAGAAGGGAGAAATAAAATATTTTGACGTGTGTGTTCGCTGTACCCTTACGTCTGCAAATATTGTCACTTTCCCGTAGGGCACCCAGAATTGATGACAGAATACATTGACTTGGATCACATACGCCAGCACGAAGGATTGATCAAGTGCAAAGTCTTGCCTCCCACAGACTTGTACCATCCCAATTTACCTCACCATTGCCAAGGAAAACTGATGTTTCCTTTGTGTCGAACTTGTGCCGAAACGTGCAACCAAGACCAACCTTGTCAGTACAGCCAGGAAGAACGCGCCTTTACAGGAACGTGGGTTAGCGTGGAATTGTTTAAAGCTCTGGACCTGGGATACCGACTGTTAGAAGTGCACGAAATTTACCACTTTCCCAAGACACAACAATACCACAAGGGTGACGAGATACGGAAAGGTATCTTTGCAGACTACGTGGATGCCTTTTTGAAACTAGAACAAGAAGCTAGCGGCTATCCTTCCTTGTGCCACACTCCCGAAGACCAAAAGATATTCAAAGAAAAATATCTGGAGCAAGAAGGCATCACTTTAGACCACATTGAGAAAAACGAAGGAAGGCAATCGTTTGCCAAAGTGATGTTAAATTGCTTGTGGGGTAAAATGGCACAACAACCGTCTTTACCCAAGACGGAGTTTTTGTCCGAACCTTCCCGCTACTTCCAGATGATTCACGACAAAACCAAATATATGAAACATGTGGACGTCATTCGTGAGGACTTGATCATAGTCAATTACGAAGAAGAACTAGGCTTTGTAGAAGCCGACAAATTTGGAAATGTCATCATTGCGGCTTACGTGACAGCCCACGCTCGCTTAAAATTGTACGAAGTGTTAGAACTGTTAGGAGATCGTGTGTTGTATTTTGACACGGGCAGTTTAATCTACATTCACCGACCGAACCAGTGTAACCCTGCCATCGAAGGAGACCGTTTAGGAGCCTGGACCGATGAACATCCCGACGACAAGATTCTATGTTTTGCAAGTGGCGGTCCTATAAATTACGGCTACGAATACCGAGACCCACAAGGAGAAATGCATACCGAATGTAAAGTGAAAGGATTGACTCTCAATTATCGCACCAGTCCAGTGGTGAACTTTAACGTGCTACAAGAAGCCTTACAGTCTGGACAGGATGAAACTTTTAAAGTGACCACCCACGAACCGCACAAGATCGTCCGTTTACCCACACACCAAATTATCAGCCGACCTTTGGAAAAAGTCAATCAAATCGTGTACCAAAAAAGAGTGCGACTTCCCAATCACTTCACTCTACCGTACGGTCACGTCGAGATTGGGCAACATATAAAAAGGGACATTGTCCAAGACCAATAGTTCATTTGTAACTACAACGACCAAGCGAAAGAGGATGAATCCATTTAAAAAGGCATCATTCAAATTTGGGAATTCTCAGGTGGAGTGCGATGATAAACCTTGCGATTGTAGTGATGCCAGACGCTGCGACCTTAGCGATTCAGCAGGACATCGTTGGAACATTACTATGACTACTACCCCTATATCTATCATGGAAAGTGATGCTGTGCGTGTTAAACGTGATGGATGCGAAAGCGGTGCCACACGTTATCGTGGACTCCTAGGAATTTCACCTTACCTGCACACAGGTCTACTTCTTTTGTTGAATGGAATCAATGTTTACGAATCCAAATTTGAATATAGCTGTATCCCAAATGTTCTGCCACTATATACTAAAGATACCGAACAATATACTTTTATACTACAATGTCCAATGATTAGTGGTTACCATTACATTAGGTGTGTTTCTGGGTTCCTCGAGGCTTCTTTGCTTAACCCAACCTTAAATATAACCTTTTGCTAAATCCGACGCTATAGAGTATTTGTACAGCGTTATAGAAATTGTTACGCAATCGTCGTACAGTTATTGCAGTTTTAATTTTCATTGAAAAAAAATGAGAAAAATAAATCATTCTGACCAAGAGTAAAGTGGATCGTTTTCAAAATCTTCATTTGGCTAGGTAAGGGTTTTATCTATAAAAGTACCGGTAGATGCTATACTGCACGCTTTCCATTGATCTCGGAGTATGTGTAAATTTACTTCAACAATACTTTTGAAGCAATTTTTTTTTTATAACACTCCACTCTTCTTTTTCCGTTCAAAGAAAGATAGATTATGATACTTCATATGTTTGAAAATGCATTCGAATTAAACTGACACAAAAATATCATGTATATATAGATAGACAATAGATAGATAGATAGATAGATAGATAGATAGATAGATAGATAGATAGGCATTGCAAATTAATAACTTCACGTGATAAGAGGGACAGTCGTCTGCTTGTAAGTCAACGTTGGGGATAAAACTGGATATAATTATAGTTACATAGTTATATATATGGTAAGTGTCATGGAATAGAAGTCAAGGGCATTAAGTCAAGGATATTACATACAGATCATACAGCATGATCACACAAGGAAATTGCAAGCATATTTAATATTATTCAAAATGTGCATGGTAAGGAAAACTTATTAGCACTGTATAGAAGGGTCAGTGTTAGGAAATCAATATAAAATAACCCTGAAAATAATAAATTTTGAAAGAAAACAAGTACACAGTACACAGTCAAAATCGTCATTGGCTAGACACAGTGAAACAAATGAACAGTACACAGTAAACATCTTCATTGATCAGGCACAATCAAACAGGTGAACAGTACACAGTGCAAATCGCAACTGTCCAGGCACAGTTAAACAAGTAAACAGTGCATATTTAAAATCGTCATTTGCCAGACACAGATAAACACTTGAAAAGTGCATATTAAAATTCCTCATTTGCCAGACACAGATAAACATGTAAACAGTGCATATTTAAAATCGTCATTTGCCAGACACAGATAAACACGTGAACAGTGCATATTAAAAATCCTCATTGGCCAGACACAGATAAACATGTAAACAGTACATATTAAAAATCCGCATTTGCCAGACACAGATAAACACGTGAAAAGTGCATATTAAAATTCCTCATTTGCCAGACACAGATAAACACGTGAAAAGTGCATATTAAAAATCCTCATTGGCCAGACACAGATAAACATGTAAACAGTGCATATTTAAAATCGTCATTTGCCAGACACAGATAAACACGTGAACAGTGCATATTAAAAATCCTCATTGGCCAGACACAGATAAACATGTAAACAGTGCATATTAAAAATCCTCATTTGCCAAACACAGTTAAACATGTAAACAGTGCATATTAAAAATCCTCATTGGCCAGACACAGTTAAACAAGTAACAGTGCATATTAACAATCCTCACTGGCCAGACGGTTATCATTTTGTAACACGGTAGAATGTGATTTAAATTCAGCTAGAGCAAACAGTGGAACGAAAAGAAAAAACTGTTATCTGCAAATATTTCTTCGGGTCAACGTTAAAGTCAGATACTAAGCTTATGGAGGCCAACATCCTACGTCACAGGAAGGAAGTGATGTATTGCGGGAAATTTGAGCTTTCATATTGGACTGAACTGTCCATTCGGGTAAGTTATCAATGTATGCGTATTTCGAAAGGTTCTCATGCAAATATACATAGTATACCAAAGGAGGTAGGCTCTCTGAGTATCATCGCTATTAAATATTTGTCCCAAATGCTGCTGGTTACTTCAAACACATCAACCGATTATCGGTTGAAGTGTTTGAAGAAATTACACGTTATACAATATTGAAACAAAGATAAATGGTTAGCCCATAATCTTTTGTTTGGTACACAGCATCATTTGCCTTAAAGGTTTGATTGATAATACAGAATTTAAAGAAAAATGTACCTTCAATCTAAGCAAAAATTCGCCATGGTGTCTTACAATTTCCGGAATGAGTCACTTCCGATGACGCATATTATAGATGATAGTATGGAAGGAATTTAAGTCGGTTTGGTAACATAGGCTCAGTCTGATAGGGAATCTAAAAATAGACGTTGTGATTACTGGATGTCTTGGTCCACTGACGTAGGCATAAAACTGTGTCAGTCAATCACGAAGAACTTTAAATGTTTGTAACGTTTCAGTTGCTTGAAACTAAAGCTCTCAAGTTTAATGAATTGCAGGCCTTGGAGTTTAAAAAATACTTTATCTGGAATTCAGCGTAAGACTTCGTGAACATTAGATTGAAAAGAAAATTCACTTTTAAAATTCCGTTTTCATCGACTAAGCGTGAAAATTTTAATCCCAAAGTCATACATGTACATGTTTTATGATTTCCAGGCTAAATAATGCACAAAATCGTGAACATAAAGAATGATTTCCCACTGGTGTCGATGGAGATAATCAACCATCGTCAACATGTCGGACCTTAGCATGGTATTTGCCTCAGAAAGAGCAGGTCTTGTGGCACGAGTCTGAGTTTATTTTAATAAAGTCGCTTATGCTGTCTGGATTTGGAAATTTGTCTTAATTTAATGACAGACAAATATAATGATACCAATCATCTTCAGAGATATAGATACAGAATGATCTTCAGAGATACATATACCCATTCATCTTCAGACAAACTAAACCAGGATTTTCGTTTGAGTACGACTTCTCACTAAGTGAGAAAATTAGGAGACATTTTTCAGTTTTTATTAAATGGTGTCAAGATGTGTGTTTCAAGGTAAGACTATCAATGTTCAAGATCTGAATTATATTGACATCGTTCTCGCTGGGTTTAAAATAAAATATAGTCTACCCTGTATTTTTCTCAATGTAGTTCTCAACTGCAGATTGCAGTCTCAGATCAGCCGTCGAATAATTTGCTATTTGTCAGGAACACTCAGAGGAATAAACAAAATAGAACCTGATCTCTCATCAAGGTCTGTGTTGTTTGACTCGACTTTCAAGATATACTGTATTAGGCTGACACGTCTTTGTATATTTATGGATTATCGTGTATTACTGTCTATAACTGTTTTTCCATACATTTTAACGTAAAGTATGAAGAACATCTCCAATAAATAGTTTTTATTCTTTATTTCATTATTTTTGGGGGAAAATGTAAATTGAAATCCTTCTGTTCCAAATATATCCCTTCGTTATAATTGCAAAAGTCATCGGTCTTGTTGGCATAAAATGTAGTAACGTAATCATCCTTTAAGCATGGGCATGAGTTTTTGTTTTTCTCTTTCTACGTATTATCGAAACTTGCAAAAAACAACGGACGTTTTCCCCAGTAAACGGTAGACAAATATGACCGAAATTACGGATTAAATTCATGAGTATAGGGGAAGCATAGTTAGGACTCATGTCCATACTGTAGTCATTACACATATGAACCGTGTTATAAGAAAGGTGAAGAAAAAAAAAACTTAGCTAAACGTAAAGCTTAACCAAGAATTTACCAATAACCTACAATCCTGTTGATGCTATTACACCCAGTTCAAACTGTTTACAAGGACTTGTGAAGAAACAGTGGACGTGATTTAACGAGGCCGTGCATATATATTTCCTTGTATAGGTGCATCGCCAACGCCGATATTGAGAATGGTACAATAAAAACTAATATGAAGTTTTCAATTTATTCAACGTTTGGAGAAAATTTTGAATTTTGGTAAAATGGTGTTCTACTGGAATATTTTCTTTTATATCGGAGTTAGGATTATGTTATTTTAGGCTGCTTTTTTATGTCAGATGACCAGAATATAAAACGTATTGATCTAAGTGTGAAAAAAAGAAACTCTGAACTTCTGCAATCTATCTACATCAGTTACTCAGTCCTCAATGATTAAACCCTCCCCAGCTAGGCACATAGGTTTGTAACTCTTCATGGATGGATGCGCAATTACCACAATGACGGACTTTCTCCCTCTTATAGCCAGTCCTGTCTTATTAAATATCTGGCAGAAGAATCGCTTGTGTAATTTGCGCGATTGTGGAATCATTTAATTCCATCTTCCAATGTTGCATTTAATGACCAGGTTTTTTTTATATTAAAGGCTGTTCCAATGACAATAACTAGGGTACATTATGTTTTCAAGTTTAATTGATTCAATATTGCACACGAATACATTAAAGATGATGAATGAAAATTAATTCAATAATAGTTAACAATATAGATCTAGACGTGTCTATATAAATAATTATTTACAAACCATGTTTGCCCTCGCACAGTGCACACGACACAACAAACAAACACTTCGTCTTTCAACGCCACATCTTTGACGATGTGGTACGTTTTACACTCATCGTCTTCTTCCGGTATCTAAAATCCAACTTTTGCAGAAGTGACTGCACAAAGGTCCACAGCCCTTGGAATAGTTTTGCCCATAACCTTGAAAACTCTAACAGAACTTCTAGTTTTTTTTTTCTTATTCCGACGTTTATGAAAAAGCCGACTACTACTCTATTCATTTTAAATGACAATACTTGTTTGTGTACCACATATGATCAAAACTTACTAACGGTAGTTCTGGCACAACAGTATTTACACGTGCCTTCAAATAATACTGACATATTTGAACAGATGGTAAAAATGTTCATCGAGTTACAAAGACTAAAAATACTTTCCATACAAGCAACCATCACAACAGTTTTAATTGTAACTGGTACATATAGAATATAATAGACAAGCGATCTACACAGTACGTACAAGCTTGAAACATAGCATGCGACGTAGACTAACAAAGTGCAAGACATCTTTATTGGACAGATCCATGAGAACTTTCGTACGGACGCACCTCGTGCCTTTTTAATTATCTTCAACAACAGCGTAAAAGCTGAACATCTGGCATTTACGACTAATTCAGCAATTCTGGAGACTGGACATTCTTTCTAAATGTCATATTTTACTGGATTCATAACTGCATTGCAACGTGAATAAAAACCCCAAGAAACACGTATAATTTCCTCTTGATGGATGATAACCAATTGTGATTCTGCATTCGATATCCAGATTATGTATCAGTTTCTATCATAACTGTGTACTCTTTGAGCAAACACACAAAACAAAGGAAGAATCCACGATGGGAATGGCTGTTCTAACCGTTCATGTAACATGTACATTCTATCAAGCAGATATATACATTGATATAGTCCATCTTCGACTACATACTAGCAGTTCACAAGATGTATTTTACTATGGACAAGCGAATTTGATATTCAAGTCACTTTCCACAGGAAAGTCTACTTTCTTACTCTTCAGTATTCTGCACGTCGTCAAGCACCCGTGGTTCTCCTTCACAGGTTTGAGTTTTCTACTGATTTCAAAAGACAACTCCATTCCTGAATTCAGTACTATAATTTTGACTATCCGTGACTAATACTGATTGTTAGGTTACCACTAGGTGGCGTACCATGGACTAGTTTGGAATGATCCTGTGTCATATCTGGTCCCTCAGTTCATCCTTGTTATACAAGGAAAATGTAAACCTAATAAAATCTCTGACAATTTGTTTGGACATCATACACAACCATATTTGTCACTGGCTACTAGTCTTAGCAAGTCCGTATCACAGTTTCATATTTTACCACGATCTCTCACAGCATTGACAGCGAAGTGAAATTCTGCAAGAAAATAACATTTAGTTATAATAAATACATTAATGAGTAAATACTAGCTTTAGAGTTGTCTTAAATCTTTTTGGCCATATTAAAAACTGGATCAACCACTAATGTATCCAAAACAAATATGAGAGAGAGAGAGAGAGAGAGAGAGAGAGAGAGAGAGAGAATTGTAAAAAAAAATGTTAAACATAATGTTTTGTATCCACGCAGTCTACTTCAAATTTGTAATATGCATCTTAAATAAATGTTTGCACCGTGAACATTTAGGTGCGACGCCAATAAATTTTTCACTGGGCAAACGAATGTCTTAAATATATATTGTGTTGCAGTGCTTGAACATCCTGCTTTCTATTATTTTCCATTATATCTCTCATGAGATCAACAACTTTTGTTTCAAATTGGTACCACACTATTTTGCAAAATATACTTTCCAATCTGAATAAAAACGTGCCTATTCCTTGTTCTAAATCACGCTCAAAAAACTAACGTAAAGCTTTAAGGGATACTAAAATGAATATTAGAATATCAGAAAAATGGACGTTATTCAAGATATATCTTTTTGAACTTACATAATCGTGTACATCTTCTGATGGTTGAACAATTACATTTGCAATTCTATCTGGGTAACTCGTGGACCCATCCAGTACAATGTAATTCACAACTTCATCACATCCTTCTGCAAACAAATAGGTAAAAATATAAGTACCCTCGTGTAAATAAATAAGGAAATAAATAACCAAACACAGCAAGCCATCACTTTACCTGTTCATTCTTTAAAAGATTATTGTTATTATTATTATTATTATTATTATTATTATTTAGGAAGACTCAGTTTATTTGTATAATATGTGCACGTATTTTCAAAAGGCTCACCTTTTATCGCCAATATTAGTTCTTTAGGATTCGACAATAATTGAACATTTATAAATTATCTGCTATTATGCTTACCATTTTCCACAAATTCTGGGGATGTAAAAAGAATATGTGTATTCCAGATATCGCTACTTGGATAAACAGGGTCATCTTCTAAAAGCATCTGGAATATACAAAAGCAATCAATAGCAGATGTTATTAAGAATAATCTATATAAGCGTTGTTATGTACGAGAATAAACAAAAGTGACACAATCATCAACAGCAGCATCACAAACATATCTGAACAAAAGGCACCGCCTCTTTTCATCCACTCTTCAATGAACCTTAACGTGACTTGAGAGGATGCACCGAATCATGTTTATTTACCAGTACTTCATTTAATTTACTAGTACTTCGTCATTTACAAGTACTTTATTTTCGTGAAAACATTGATTACTTGTTAAATAAGCACAGTGACGGAATTTTAATTCTTCGACTTGCCTCACTATGATGACAGAATCTTTTTCTTCGATAAAATCGTACATCTTTATGCGAGACGATTTTTTTATTTTAAATATCACAGCAACGAGATTCCCTACTCTGGTATTGTGATCATTTTAAAAACATTCATCCCTATTCAAAACAAAACTAAAAATTGTTGCACCTGTTAAAATTGGTAACGAAAATTTCTTTATATTTGAAAAGGCTCTCTACTTTGATTACAGAAACATTTTCCCAGTGGTCATTTAGGAAACAAATGTGCACATACACTTCAATCGAAGAACTGATTCATCTTTCTGATTTTGTCCTGTGATTGTTTAGGTGTTAAATTTAAGACGGGTATAGAATATACTTACTTGCACGACTTCATCATCTGTGGGAACACTGCTTGTTGTGGAACTAGATTCTGAAATATAAAATATTCAAGATTAATATTAGAACACTGAATATAAAACGCTAAACACTAAAATACGAAATATAATATTAGTGGTCAAATTTGTTACTAAGATAAGACGTACTGTTTATATTGCGAATATAAATTATACTATTCTAATAAAGAAAACCCACATGTTATACTATTCAACCAAAACTATTCCCTTTAGTTTCCATTATATATTTATTGGCGCTTGCTTTTGTTCATCAAGAATTAAATCTTCTCAAGGGAACATTTTGTCGTAATTAACAGGATGAGTTTAATATCGCATTACTTAAATTACAACACATCAGTGTTTTTGCGGTTATTGTATTTAATTTGAATTGAATGTTGAAATGAAACAGTATCCTCTTCGAAGAATTTACAAAGAAATCCTAATTTTATATCTCCCATCCAGTCGCCTATTGAGTGCAAATGAATCCATCGTGATATCCGCATATATATTCAGACATAAAAACAAACCCACAGTACCCCCAAAGCATGTACATGTACATACCATCGTCAGATGATGACATTGAGCAGGAGTTGGGGACACTTTCATTGGGCCACACAAAGTCACGCCGACTCTCTGATACTTCCTCTGTAAATAAATAAATAAATAAATAAATAAATAAATATAAGGTAGAAGAAGATAAAGATTTTTTAAATGAGTGAAAACTGAAAATCAAGCAACTGAATAGGCAAAGTAATGCCATAATATATAATAATAATAATAATAATAATAATAATAATAATAATAATAATAATAATAATATAGACAGAGATAGATTAAAGGAAGACAGGAAGAATATACGGATATATAGGCATATATTTATTATTTATCATACCAATTTTTATCAAAATTAAATTAAAATACAAATATTATAGGCATATATTTCGAAATTTACATACCAAATTTGCATATTTTGGAAAAGACAGGCAGCGGTGATGTGGCTTCAGACGCGCTGTTTTCACAGTCTGAACTGGTGACGTCATCTCGAGTTGGGCTGCGGCCATTCTAAAGGTAAATAAACAATCATATCTTCAATTGTATGACAATGATTGAATCTTATATTTTGTTGAATTTACCGTTCATTTGCTTTAACTGTTCGCATGTTGTTAGCTATTTATGTATTTTCATATCAACCGAACCTACTTTAAATACAGCACATTAATTTTGTCTTATTAGACAGAACCTACATCTATTGAGAGACGCCGAGAGTGTATTTTTATCTCTTTAATAGAAGGATGTGCAATCTACGGTCCGCGACCAGGTTTAAAAATAAATGTATATCATACGGCTCTCGTCATGGAAGAACGTTCACAGTCCTTCTTTAAAGCATATCGAGGTGTTAACACTACAAAAGTTATAAGTTGGAATTTTTTATTTGTTTTCATTGAAATATTCATCATACAGACGACCGCAAATTTAGAGGCAATCATTATGTAGGATTCTGCTATACTATGTTAAAAGCGAACACAAGACATGATGCTGTGGTGTAACAAAATACTAGTATGATAGTACAAGTTAAATAGTTTTTTTAAAGAATATTTTCTTTAAAGTAGATAGTATTAAAATGATCGTAATATTTTACACAAAACTCGGCGTACCTCAGAGCCTTCGCTGTCAAGGTCCGTATCCATCCGGGAATTTGTGGCAGGGGACTGTGAGTAACTGGCATCGTCTGAGTCATCTGAATATCCGTCTGTAACGTGTATATAATATTAATTTATATTGATCAAATAAGAAGTAGGTGAAAAATATTAAAGTTACACACATACACACATGATGAAAACAAGAGACGTGATCATTATTAAATACAAAAGCCATACATATTATCTCCGAAAGCATCAAACAACTTTTTCCACTGTGCATACGGTGAAGTATCACCTTTATCACTCTGATATAGGTGACGCGATCATTTACGTTTATGTCGTATCTATTTATACGAAAATCATGGCGTTACTTTGCGAGATAGTACCATATCTCAGTCATGATCATCATTTACAACCCAAAAATGTAAAAAATATGATCCCTACCTTTGCTCTTCTTTTTTGCCTTGACGCGGCGATCATCAAGAAACCGATAAACTTTGAATGCATTCTGTCCTTTTCTCATGCCCTTCGACTTTTCCTCTACCACATCCGGCAGGCTGTTTAGGGCGCACCGGAAGTTGGCTTTCCATCTTTTGGCATCTGGTTTGTCTCCATCATAAAATTTTCCTTAATAAAATAAAGACAATAGCTTGTGAGCAGACTGAACCTGAACACTTGCACAACATACACTATTTTGAAGTGGGCAAGTGCCCTATATCTTGTCAAAATAGTTATCATTACTTTTTTTTAAAAAGTGACATGTACATTCTCAGTAAGTCAAGAGAGATAATCTTAATCTGATCGGTGAAGGTTCATGTTAATGTTTGTTTGTTTGTTTATTGTTGCCGTTTAATGAAACACTTGTATTATATACAACAGTTGCGACACTGAATATTTCACGGTATAGGTAGATATACATCGTAGGTTGTGCAGCATGAGTGGTTAGTGATCACTTGGAAAATAAAAATCTGCCGTATTACGCTTTAGTTTCTCTAAGAGTTTTCAGTAATAAATGAGTCTGAACTGCAGCACGTGCAGAAGACATGTTGGCTACTCGATCTCACGTGTATTCGCCAATTTAAAAAAAAATAGATTGTATAAGGACAGCATTAAGCCTACCAGTATGCCTTGCCCATTTCTCGAATAGGCAGGCGTCTTTAGCCATATCCCAGCCTTGACGGGCTGCATGTCGCCATGTGATTCGAAACGTCTTATCCCGCTTGCTCAGCCAGGAAAGTTGAGACATTGTATCCTTGTCCAGGAGCTCGATAAGCCAAGGACGCATGCGCTGTCTTTCAAGGGGCCGGATTGGCTTTCTGACCATCTTCTCCATCTTCTCTTTCACTGCTTGTCTCTTTGATTTTGTCATTCTTCTGCCTGAAGATAAGTAATATTGTAATATAAAAAATGGGTACTTTCGTTATCAAGCTAGACATATAACTCGATGGTAAGAGACGCGACAACAGTTTTTTTTTTATACCAAAGATGAAAAGAGTTTTATTTCCATTTAATTAAGTGCAAGGTTTACTACCATGTATGTTTTTTTTTAGCAACCTTTAATTTGTTAATTTCCTTCCTGTATTAAAAAAAATGAAATTTAAGTTTGCAACAAAGTTAAACCAGGTACCAGGCCCGGCCCTATGGCAAGGCGAATCGGGCAACCACCTTGGGCCCTGTGCTTTCAGGCAATGCAATTTTTGTGTGTTTCGGGCCTAGTGTTCATCGTTTTCTGCCTTGGGCCCTGCAGGTAACATTGCCCTACATCAGGGTCAAAATGTTCCAATACCTCGCCCGGGACTTGCAGCTGTGCGTTTTGATAAGAGATATCCGACTGATTAGTTGTCCAAATAATCCTTTCTTTAGTGTCATTTTCATTACGATAATTTGTGATATGCTGTTAGACTTTACACATGTCAATAAACCCATTCAACTTGCCGATGTTAATAATGACCATTTTGGCGCCATTTATCTATAACCCAAGACGTTCATGTTTTAATTCTTTATTTTACAGGGGTTTGACGGTACAGATTGTATTTCAAAATAGTTGCCGTATTGATTCATTTGAACGAGCAGGCAAAGTGCCCTCGACATGTACATGAACATGCAGACGAGTTTCCTTTATCAGAGTATGTCTTTAATACCATTTAGGTCAATAACGTTTGAAGTGATCCAAGTTTATCCTAGTACAATTTTACATCAGGAAACTTACCACGAATGTCATGATATAAAGTCCAGATAGATATTAAATCATGTATATACAACTACATGCCCTGGTAACAAGGGAAGAAAACAGTTTATACAACTGATCTGTTAAAAACAGTGCGCATGTCAACTGATAACATAATATGAAACTTCAACAATACGGCCCGGGCGCAACAAGGAAGTGTAATAAGTTCATAATTCATGTTGCTGGAAGATATCCCGGGCAGAACTAAAGAGCGGCCATATTGAATTTAAGTTACCCAGGGTAGGAAATTTGTTAAATTAAAGCATGCCATAATACTTAAAACAAAGCTAGAATTGTAACATAATTCAAAACCATGTTTGTGCCTAAATCGTTCATTTCTGAACGTCATTTCTGAATTACATTATCAAAACTTTACAACAGTGTTTGAAATCAAAAGTTCTCCTCACTAACATAGCTAAAATTACAAAGCAGTGCATGAAACGGCACAAAGTAAAAACTAGGATAAGGCAACTTTCTCTCTAATATTTTCCTGTGTGCGAGGAATTTTGAAACTGCTGCGCGGCATATGTATGTGCTACCAAAACGTGTGCGCCGAAATTTTAAACTGCTGCGCGGCATTTTCTAAGGAACTACGCGGACGTGCAGCCGCGCACATTAGAGGGAACATTGGGAGGAGAAGGGGGTGTATTCATGCTGATTACAGTTAACATATATATTACTGATGTACCTTTATACGGTGCATCTAAAATTACTTGCGAGTGTGTGTGCAAGTACGTTTTGCTGATGCTGCCGTCATGAATATTCAATTATATTGCATATTAAACAAACAGCACATTATGACGCAAGTTTAATTATTGTATGCACACGCGTGTTTTCGATACAGTATGCACTTTCGAGATATTAAACACCGAGTCACACTGATAGAAACATCTGACACGTCTTTATAAACATTAACGTAGTGTGATCCACCAAGTTTTTCAATAAATTAAATGTTTGAAGAAAACAAAAATGTAAAATAGCGACTGAAATGCCGAGTTTAAATTACTTACGTGTACTCGTAAACAAATGGTATTGACGCTGGAGGGAGATAAAGTTCCAATCAAGTTTTCGATGAGGTTAATATCCAAATGTTTCACGATCTAAACATTAAACAAATCGTCTTTGGCTTTTTATACACGTCCGGGATCATGTGACTACAACTATTGTATTTATTTTCTGGGAATCCCGTTGAAAAGCATTAAGACGAAAGGTGACCTAAAAATAACTCTTTTTCCCAGTAAGCTATATTTATCACTATACTTAGAAGAGGCGGAGTTCATTGCAAGAGAGGCTCTCATAGGGTAAAAGTAAAATCAATTTAGGTGACATTATGTCTCTGTGAAAAATGTTACGGATGTTTGAAACGTCAAAAGTGTTAAGAAAATACTTAGTAAGTAAACATACCAGAATTAAGCATATACATACATAAATCAATACTATCTACGCGGCACATGCGTCCGCAAATGCTGAGTACTTTAACTGATTTGGATTTTTAACTTGGCTTTAACTATTTGTTGTCATATCGCTACGATGTCTGCAGTGTGGCCGTTTTGTAGTGGTCACTATCACTGGGGCGATGTGCCACAAACTTGCAGTATCATGCTCCCCCCCCCCATTATTCTGACATCAGGCTGACCAGTCTTAATGCTGAAAGCCAAGCGAGGCAGCTGCGAGTACCATTTTTTAAATGACTTTTTGGTATGACTCAATCGGGGATCGAACTCGCTACCACCCGCATCCGAGCCGTATGCTCTAACCGCTTGACTCCCGGAGCGGTCACTTTTACTGTTAAGATACGAACAGTACTGATACAAGAAAACTCGGTTAAAAATAATAAATAAATAAAAAGTCACACCGCCATCAGTTCCATATTCCTTCGAATACTTTCAAACAACCCAATTTCCGCAGAAATCTTAGAATTTGTTCTGTCACTAGTTTCAGCTACCATTTACAGAAGATAAGTAAACAACAAACTAAATTAATGTCCGCATGTGGGAAAACCCGTGCGGCAGAAAATGTATCAATAATCCATACTATATGGGGGGGGGGGAGGGGAGGCAGACATACATACATACAGACAGACAGACACAATGCCTAGGTAATCGGAAAATCACGTTTTATGCGTTTTAGCTATTTCACTAATTATCTCTTTGAGATAGGGGTTAATATAGAGGATAAGGTCACAAGCGTTTTACTCGCAGTCTTTGTTAGTTTTTTTTTTTTTATCCCCGCGCATTTAATTTTGTTGGCCAGTACAAAAACACTTGCGATATCACAGAGATTTTGTCAATAACCTGAAGTTTTGCTAAGCAAAATAATTTATAGTTTTAAAGGCTTCATTTCATTTGTGGACATTCGTCGGTGTAATGCTTAAAATTTTATAATAGATTCATTAATTAAACTATTTGCTTAAATAATTCATTATTTAATTAACTTATGTTTATTTGTATAATTGTGTGCTTATTTATGTGATATTTTTACATCAAAATATAAGAATTAGTGGGCAATAGATTACGTAAACAATATGATGATAGGAGATCATGCTCTATTTTTGCTGGCTTGATTTGAAATTTTACGGAAAAGTTTGGCTTCACAGCGACGCACAGTTTAAATTTTAAATTCTTGGGCAATAAATTGTATTTACGGTAATTTAAAGGCGAGCTTTTCGATAGTGTCGTAATTGCGGAATGGCACGCAAAATGAATATCGCGCCGATTCAAATCGCAATGGTAAGGTCCAATGAATCAATCTGCAGAATCTCCCTCGTAGTAAGACGAGCAGTTAATTGGATTTAGCTACGTTATCTAGGGAATTACCTCTCTCGATATTATGATCTGGTGTGAGTGAAAAAATAGAATATCAACAGAGAACTGGGCAAGATTATTGGCGATACGAGCCCTCTTAGACAAGAAAAGTAATACATTTAATCAAACGAATTAATATTCTTAATTTCCATTAAACTTAAATGATATCATCAAGATTTAATAGCAGTGTCTAATTTGGATTTATTTCATCATCATAACGAGTGGTGAAAAGAGCGAAACGTCTACGACTGATTGCATCACCTTCCTCTCGACTGTGTTGCAATGTTTCCTATTTCCTCGAGTCTTCCCGTTCCTACTGCCTCGTCCTTCTTGGACTTCATAGATTTTACTCTGTACTCGTCACTTCCCTTTTTCGGACTTCGTTCGTCATAGCAACTCTAGCATCAACACATTTTTATGAAACTGAATAAACGATACATAATATGGAATCTAGTCATATCAGCAAACAATTAAAAAACAATAGAATATTACGTGAAATTAAAATTGCGTACCTTAATGCTGTTAACTTTAGAACTTGTGTATCCAGCACTAAACTATGTCTTTCTCACATGACAGACACCTGGTCCAACCTTGTTTAACGAGGGAAGCACTATTTTTTCTTAGATTTCCTTCAGAGCCAACCTTCTCCCTCTCAGAAAATTTCGGACTAAAGAATTTCGACCAAGGTCACTTTAAATGCTCATTACATCCAAGTTGTACGCCTTAATTTCATTCGGCGAATCGTAAGCAGTGGTTTCTAAAATAATTTCATAAAACAATCAATTGTTTCGTTAGTCAAAATCTCTGAACTACGTTATATACATTTTTTATTTGAAGAATAAATATTTGACACAGATTGCTAATTCCAGCTATCTCTTTCTCGCACCGGTTTTATTATATTAAGTCATTATCATTGAATTGGAACACTGGCCCCTTTGAGGTTTTAACACTGATATGAAAGAAAATAAGAATAATGGTAGAAATGACCTTTCGCACATGCTTCCCTTCTCTAAATGTGATAAAATCTTTATGCTTGTTGCATTCAACTTTAAGGTTAACTGCTTATTCAAAATTCGATACTTCACGCAATCTTAGAACTGTCCGTCATGAGAAACAGTCGAATGATGCGATACGATTTAGTTCTTGTTGTTATTTCCAGTCTTTCTTTAGATCACTCGCCTGCAAAATCTTAATCTTTCCGCAAATCTACGTCCGTGGAAATGGTGCGTGCGTGTGTGTGTGTGTGTGTGTGTGTGTGTGTGTGTGTGTGTGTGTGTAGGCATTACAGTTTAGAATTGATAGGAGTATACATTTATATATGCATAGCTCTTAACATTATTTATATTCAGTCATTTCATTTCTGATTGAAAGCAAACACAACAGACTTAGTGAAGCTTGCGAATATAGGCCACTTCCTCAAGCAATTATCCCTTCTAAGGACCATTGTCAGTGATTCCACATGTCAAACAGCAACCTGTCTTAAGAAACAAATTAACGGTTTGGGGGAGTAGAGCCACCCGTGTGTAGTCGTTCAACCATCTCTACAAATATGCCCATTAACGCATCTCACATAACCTTGAACGTTTGTGCCAATTGAATCTCTCTCTCTCTCTCTCTCTCTCTCTCTCTCTCTCTCTCTCTCTCTCTCTCTCTCTCTCTCTCTCTCTCTCTCTCTCTCTCTCTCTCTCTGTTTTTTGTTATGTTCAGTAAATAAAGAATATCTCTCCGATTTGAGCGTTTTCCTTTTTCTGTATGATTTATTTTTGTGTCACTGTATGTCTTGGTATGTATGTATGTATGTATGTATGTATGTATGTATGTATGTATGTATGTATGTATGTGTGTGTGTGTGTGTGTGTGTGTGTGTGTGTGTGTGTGTGTATCTTTGTATGCATGTGCATGCATGCATGCATGCATGTATGTATGTATGTATGTATGTATGTATGTATGTATGTATGTATGTATGTATGTATGTATGTATGTATGTATGTATGTATTACTTCACTTACGTACATTAGATCCTAATTTTATGGTAGTTCACATTATTATTATTTAAGAGTGACCTTAATACCAAAATAAAACGTAAACTTGAATTTATACATCGTTTATTAAACACACATGTTTTCAAGCTGGCAGCAATGACGATGACTTGAAAGTGCCGGAAAGTTGGGTCCTGTTCTACAGAGATTACAGTTAGCCATAACAAACTTGCTCATTCCCGCCTACGGATGCTTTTAACACGGTGGTTTTTCAAGGACTTTCCAACTTACTTATTTTTAGATTTTCTGAACATAATTTGACTCATGTGTCTGACTCCATTTTCACAGCAGTCATAACGCTTATTACGAAAGTCCGTAAATATATTCTGCGTAATAGAATATTATATTTTAAATGTATTTGCTTCAATGACTTTGGGATAATATGAAACTTAGTTACGACTTAGGACTATCAAACTGAAAACTTCATATACTTGAATCAGCTACATGTATATACATCTTGGATTTATATTCACATAGTCTACGTATAATGAAATACGCGTGTCACAAAGGTGGGTGGGAGACGATGTGATATCCCTAACTCCTTATAGTGTTTTGGTTATCATTACCTACTAGATGATCGACCATAGTGTTATTACCAGGACAGATTAATTAATAACGTAAAGCATGGAACTAATGGATGGAATATAAGAAATCTGAGCAGAGCTATATAATAGAACAACGTTAGCCCCTGTATGTAAAATATAACAATTTAATCAATTACATAAACAAAATAACATTGAACATGACATTTGAACATTATTATAGTACCAGCTATACATCTTGGATTTATATTCATCTAGTCTAGGTATAATGAAATAAGTATGTCACAAAGGTGGGTGGGAGACAATGTGAGATCTCCAACTCCTTACAGAGTTTTGATAACAATAGAAAGTTACATACGGCGTGTGACTATCATTTGTTATTTTGTAGAATTCGGTTGTTGTTATTAAGTTCGCAAACTTGCAAGAGAACTTCATTACGGTAGAGGCGTAGCTATGATATTTTGCGCCCGGGGACGAACTATAAAATTGGCGCCCCAGCCCCCTCCCCGTTTAATCACATTTTTCTATGACCGATTTATTACCCTTGTTTACTTATTATAATGTAACGTTGTAAGCCTCATTTTGGCGCCCCTGTACCTTGGCGCCTGGGGACATATGTACCCCCCTGCCCCCACCTAGCTACGCCTCTGCATTACGGTTAGGGTTTGGTGCATTACAGCACAGCAACACAAAAGGCATGTGCAGTAATAAGCGCCTTGCTCATGAGCATACCGCGGTAAACGAGCTGGGCTGATCCGATAGTGAAGTTAAAACCACCGCGTGACCGGCACGCTAATCACTGAATCACCCCAACCCGTACCTCTATTAGTCGTCCCTCATAGCATACGGAAGGGACCAATGATATTTAATATTTCCGAGTCTGTAGCGCGCGTGCGTGTGTGTGAAAATGTCGTTGTTTAGACGCAGAGAAAGGGGTCCAGATTGGATCTTGAAATAATCTCATAATTTCATGCAATTTCGAAATTTATATACAAACAATTTTAGTATCAGATTTAGTATTGTGCAAAAAGCTCTTTATTTTATTCTAGCAATGGTATATGAAACTGTTACAATAACAGAAGATAACATACAGCTAAAGCCGATTGCAATGCTTCTCGCATTTAATCAAGTTCATATGTATTCATGCTCTAATCATGCATTTCAAGCGTTTGTGAATAAATATACACTGAAACCGTAAATAGAAATGTTTTGCATGCTGTCTATACTCGCTTATACGTCGACCAAACTACAGGCAACATAGTACATAATCTTCCGATACAGAATACTCTAGACTAAACGGACTTGGACTACATTCATCATTATTTAAATATAAACGGAAGCGAAAAAACAAACACGCTATTTTAAAGCTGACCGGAGTAGAACAGGAAGAATAATTCCAGTTATCTCCCTTTCTGGTTTAACAATTTAACAAATTCGGCTGTTAATGTAGATAACTATGTTCAAATTCCCATTAAATAGCGAGTTTAAACTGTGACGAAAACCTGGGAAATTCTTTCTCTTTAAAAATGTAACCCTAGGCAAAATACAGCACCGTAGAGCTCCACCATAAAGGTGCTCTTAGATATTACGTACTTCTGAGGGTGTGTAAGGTGAGTGTATGTGCGAGTGTCTGTGTGTGTGTTTTATTTGGATTTTTAGCATAGCTTTGAAACAAATTCAGTTATATCGCTACGATGCATGGAGAGTGACAGTTCATTGTGTCTAGCAATGGGTTATCAAGCAACAGACATGTAACATCATATTCCACCCAGTCACATTATCCTGACACCAGGCTGACCAGTCCTAACAAAAACTCCTTAATGCTGAGTGTATAGCGAGGCAGACGTTTGTACTGTTTTTTTTTAAATAAGTCTTTGGTATGACTCAATCGGGGTTGGAACCCGCGACTCCCGCATCCAAAGCAGACGATCTAGCCACTATAACACTGGAGCGTAGATGTAAGATGACGTTGTTTGCATATGCAACATGCACAAGGAAAAAAAGTTGGCATTTGTGTAAGCAACTTGTATACAGTAAGCATACAGCTGACTAAAATGGCTGCTCCTATATGCTCGAAAAATCAGCCAGAGTTAGTCCAAGTTGTACTAACTTTAGCAGTTATGTTGTTCAGCACACGATAGGCTATACATGGTGGAGGAAGAAGCCGGGAAAACCCGGAAATAACAACCGACCCACGAGAAGCTACTGGCAAGCTTTCTCAGATAGAGGTGAGATGGCAGTGATCCGTAACGGTGAGAGCTTTAGACAACTCGGCCGCTCCCCCTCCCCCCCCCTTTAGCAGTTATTAAAATAGGGAAAATGGATTTGATAGAATATGCAATACTAACGTCTGTAAATGCAATCTGTGAATTACTAAGTCTATGAAAAGTATTAAAAAACGGTTATCGGTTCTTATTTTCTTCTCCTTGTGTACCATTGACTTTTGAAGTCCAGGTTACACGCATCAATAATACCCCGAAATAAAGGGAATTCAAAGCCTTATTAAAAAATATCTAAGATATACAAGGTATTTAAAATAGCAATTATAACTAGCAAAAGGTATCTGGGAAATTATTTCTTAAATATCTAGCCCTGTGTAAAATATAAACCTGTGGAGCGCCATCTGAACTTGTGTGCATTGCATCACTTTTAGGCTGTATTGTTGTCCACACTTAAATTTGTTTCCACGTCTGCCAAGGTTCGAACTGCACACCTTATTATCCGTAACTCTTTTCTATAGCCTTTTTGTGGGTGACGTGGTGGGTGGGTGGGTGGGTTGTCGGACATATATTTTGTGTTTGCTAAATTGTCTTTATGGATTGACGCTGGCTGATATAAAAACAGATTAAACAATCAACGTTTATTTTGACGTACATCAGTCTGATTTGCCAACTAACTTAGCGTAATTGATATATTGAGAAAGCTGGAAGTTTAATTTCTGGATTTTTTTTCGATGTTATTATTAATTTACGAACTGACAAAGTGCATGCAAACAATATTATTCTTGTTTTAATGTGCTACAGACAGTTCTGTCAGCTCATATATTTTACCTACCGCCTTTGTAAACAGCTGAAATAACATCTGCCTTACCCGCAAAGTCGATAAAGAAACCTCGGATGTAATTACTGTCATTAAAGACTATATTCCGAACTACATGGTATCATATGGATTCAGATCACATTTAATTTTATTTTTCACTGTGTCCACATTTTTTGGTACTTAACCGGAAGTATTAATTGTGGCCCGAGTCCTACCAGGCCAAATTAATTTAAAGCCAGTTTTAATCAAACTTTTATATATTGCATGTACCTGTTTCAACGTTAGACAAGATGCTTTTTAAAATTGTATAGCAATTAATGTATGTGTCAGATGTCAGAAGGTATGTAGTGATAGTGTTTTCATAGGGTGCAAGCTTTGGGTAAAATGTAAATGAAAATCCAAAAAGTACATTTGATATATCTTCCTTAATATATTAAATTTTCAATATAGTAAAAATTAACTGTAATACAAGACAAATTCTATCTGAAAATGTGTTTGAGAAATAAACATGGATAATGTACATTTAATAGACATGTAAATAAACATAAATTTAGTAAACAAAACTTTAATAAAACATTTCATGCAAGTTTTAAAATTCAAACTGACAAATTTTAGACAGCACAGTTCAGTAAAGAACGATAGTCAAAACACGTGGTAGCTTGGGTCTGTGTAACATATACAAAATTTTGTGCAGGGGTAGTGACGCATAATTGATCACTTTGATTTTTGCAGCAAATTGCAACATGCCTGTTCAAATGCATATACATGTAGGTGTATACACTAAAGAAACAATGACAGGTGCTATGTTTTACATTTATTGTGTCAGGTACTCAACCAGTTGTTAATACAAATAATAAAACACTCAAATTTCTCATTTTGATGTGACCTGTACCGTGTGTATTTTTTGGTAAAAAAAATGCATTGTGTTTAAATATCAATAACCACAAATAAGAACACACAGCTTCAACGAGGCTTTACCTTATCTAACAATGGTGTTGATTTTATGAATACCTAATACACGTCGTTGTGGTGTTATATATCAGTGTAGTACTACGAAATTATCCTGGTCAATTATGGCAGATACATTGGATATGTCTTAATGAAACCTTGGTATTACCATCTGACTTCTGGAGTGTTACCAAACTAATCCAACTCAAACATCTTTTTACCACACATCGCTTAAACTAGTCCAAACAACACACTGGAACAAAGGTCAGTCCAATTTTTCTGCCCCTACCGCCCTCCTCCTAGTAGAAAAAATAATCTGACTGAATCTCTCTGTTTGGAGCAGTTTCCGAATCTCCTGGAGTATGGAACTTCGATAGGTGTCTTGAAGATTTCAAATTTCACTTTGACTGTCCTAGAACACCATGTACATCAAAACACATAGATTCCATACATATTTTTAACCTCAAACAGTCCGTTAACCAATCCATCCACAAACATGGTCGTTTTAGACTGGATTCTTCATAGACATGATGATAATACATGTATTCTACGGTCCACCCTTGTATCCCACGAACTTGTATCAGATCACCTCTGCATTATATGCCATCTGGATGTATCATTCCCTAATCCTCCACCTTTATTTGCTACTAGGAGAAACTTCCGTATAATAAACAGATACAAACTAATGCTTGACATCCAAGCAAGCCTACGAACCTGCTTACCTCCTACAGTAGAAACAACTCGATAACTGGAGTTCATTGCTTGAAAAACATTCCCCAGCCACGAAATACAGAATATCAATTCAAAAGCGTTCTCCATGGTGTATCAGTGTTAGGAGCCAGCGTCGCACTGCTAAAAGAGACCGCCGTAAAAATGGCAGGCTTTGGCTTTCCACCAGACTAACTATTCATGAGTAAATGTATGAAGCTGATAAGACGAACGTCACAAGAATAGTCCATGCTGCGAAATCAGTCCACTACAATATTAAGATCACTGAAAGTTCCAGCTGCAAAGAGCTAGCTCTTCGATGTTATAAACAAGCTAATGCCAAGGAACAGCAATGTACACCACTTCAAACTACCTTCCCCTCAGTCGACCTTGCGGACCTGTTTTTAAATTTCTTCCATAACAAAGAATAAATCACTAGAGATAAGCCTGACAACCCAATTTAAATTGACTCGTCATCACCATACAGTTGCGATACAGACATTCAGCGACAAGCGTTAGCTGCATTTGAACATGTCTCTATGGATTTCGTACGTACAATCGTGATGACACCAAAGTCATTTGAACTTGATCGAATTCCAATATCGCGGTTGCTTGAGTGTTTAGATCCAATATTACTTTCACTGACTGCAGTTATTACTACCTCTATCTTATCCCGCAAATTCCCATCACTTTTCAAAACTGCCATTGTAAAGCCTCTGCTGAAGAAATCAACACTTGACCATAGTGATTTAAAGAAATGCCGCCCAGTTTCTAATCTCCTATTCAAATTAAAAAAATCTTAGAAAAAGTTGTTCTAACCCAACTTGTATCGCATCTGAATTCAAGCATGTTTTTTTTTTAATCTACAGTCTGCATATCGCCCTTGCAACAGTACTGAAACTTCTCTTCTGAAAGCAGTTAATGGCATTCTCTCTGCTTTGGTTAGCGGAACTATTAAAGTCCTCACCCTCCTTGATTTGTCTGCCGCATTTGAGACAATATGCCATGATATATTACTTCACCGTCTTCAGCATGTATTTGGCATTCACAATACAGCCTTACAGTGGTTCAAGTCCTACTTAGTCAATAGAACACAAACTGTATCTGCAAATGGAATACACTCCAACCCAGTTGATCTATGGTATGGTGTTCCACAGAGGTCTGTTCTTGGACCCATACTCTTCAATCTGTACACTCAGCCACTCTCAAGTGTCATAGATCATCATCCAGTGCCTCACCAATGGTACGCTGATAACACCCAAATATACAAATCTAGCCACCCAACGGAAGTTGATGCTACCATCCATGGTGTAGAGAGGTGCAAGAACAAACTTACATACCTAATAATGTGTCCTACCTTAAATATTTTCATCATTTTTGTATGTTTTCTATTTTCATGGTGTTCGTTTGTTTTGTAGTCATATCATTATTTATATTGTAAGCTCTTAGAGCTTCTAACGATTTTAACAATCAAGTGGGATAGTAGTTCTTTCAGCAAATATTGCAGAGTACATGCAAAACGGTACTTCGGCCAATGTGGGTATATGAGAAAGCTTGCCAGTAGCTTCTCGTGGGTCGGTGGTACTTTCTGTGTGTTTTTCCTGGATTCTTCCTTCATCATTTATACTGGCCGCCATGAATAGCCTGTCTTGTGCTGAACACTAGCGTTAACCCTACTACAACAACAAAACGGTACTTACTAATACTGTATTGCAGGACCTAGGTTATTTATAGTTTCTAAGGTCTCACTGGATAGTTTCGCATTTTCACACTTCTCTAATATTAAGTTAAGGTAGAAGGCATGATCCTAATTATCACAATCCTAGCAATTGTCAATTCACACATAAGCTAAATCTGTAATGTGGTTTAGATTTACTTTTGAGTTAGGCTTGGAAACTGGTTGACTTGCTGGTGACTGCCTGTCACAGTTAGACTAGCATTGGAGATCAAATGCGTAACTTAAGCTTCAAATGAGCAGCCGACTTGGCCTACGTATTTACATGTCTGCCACAGAGAAAAATATCGAAAAATCTAGATGGTTGAGGGGTGATGAAAAGTATGCTAATTTGTTACAGTACTAGTGAACTTTATTCATTTTTAAGGCACATATTGATTCTTTTAGCTGTCTTGTCACAGGAAAATATTAAAAATAGCTCTTTCCTGTAAAACATGATTGTAAAAAAAAGGGGCTGGGGCAGTGTTGATTCAGTATAAAACCACTAGTTGCATAAGAATCTTACAAGCATCATTTCAACAAAAATCATTAGTTAATTTTTATTTGCGTCTTTAATGTAATAGTATCATCATTTTTCTGCTATAGGTCATCGTCGGACACACATTTGCCACAACAAAAAAAGAAACAATTGTCCAGTGAGACCTTAGGTTTTAATAAAGTGCACTGTGTATAGTGTATACTGTTCTTTTGTGTTTGTGTCGAGTGGTGCAGCGCAGTGTCATACAGACTAGTGTAGCGCAGTGCAGTATTTGTTTCTTTTTGTTTGATTACGATTTTTAACGTAGCATTGATTTTTTTTCTCAGTTATATCACTACGATGTCTGCAGTGTGACAGTTTATAGTGATGTCTAGCACTGGGACATCATGCCGCAGACATGTAGCATTATGTCCCACCCAGTCACATTATCCTGACACCAGACCGACCAGACCCAACACTAACCTCTTAATGCTGAGCGTCAAGAAAGGCAGCTGACTGTACTATTTTTGTAAGTCTTTGGTATGACTCGGCCGAGGATCAAACCCACGACCTCTCGCTTTCGCGGCGGACGCTCAGACCACTAGGCCACCGGAGCGGTTGCGCAGTGCAGTACATGATGGTGTAATGTAGCATGGACTTACACTGATAATAAAAATTTTCAAGTCTCCATCAATAGGCCCTTTCATTACAGTCTGCCTTTGACCATTATACGAATCATGAGTTTCTCGTGTTGTAAGCATACCCATAATGATAAGCAAGCTTTCGATCGATAGTGAATTTAGTATAAATACAATAATAAGAAAAAATATGCTCGTGTAATAATCATCGGTTGAAACAATGAAACAAAGGCTGTTATAATTCTGTAACATTTCTTTTCAAAAGAAACAAGTGACTCTCTCTCTCTCTCTCTCTCTCTCTCTCTCTCTCTCTCTCTCACACACACACACACACACACACATTTTCGAGCGAAAGCTTCCCAGTAGCTTCTCGTGGTTCGGTCTTCCCTGGTTTTCACAGGGTTATTCCTCAACCAGTTTTACTGGCCACCATGTGTATCATGTGCTAAAAATAGCATTAAACCCTATAACAACAATATCCATTTTCAAGGTCTTATTCTTTAGCACTATGTAAAATTAAACAAATCTGAAGAAAAAAAAAGTTAACATTTCACACAAGGAAATCGTTTTAAAAAATAAAATAAAAAAATAATTATTTAAATAAACAACAATTTATCATCATTGATCCAGCTACTTCAATTTTTATAACTGTTACGTAACTAGCTGATCTGTTATCGTCTATGTATATTTGGGTCGCATTTTTCTGTCTAAAATATTGATTAATACACACGTGTTATCTTGAATCATATCCGAAACGCTTCTGATCTTTGGCAGTTTGCCAGCGATTTTCAGAAAAACCGTCCCGGCCTACATAAATAAGGACAGGTTATATTTATACGTTTTAATACATTGTACTCTTCCCACAGCTTGGTTTCGGGTTAGGTCACTTGATACCTTTGTTGAAGGTGTCGTTTATTGTACATGAACATAACTTTACATTTAACCAATCGAATGATAACATAAGATACAACCATATACACACAACACCAACTTAGATATTGGTAGGCAATTACAAATAGAACATGCACTTATACATGTACACATATCTTATTATATATATATATATATATATATATATATATATATATATATATATATATATATATATATATGAACCACCAAACCTATCTTACATGGACTCCCATTTGAAAACTTGTTTTAAACACAATACGATATGCATTTCATGTGCTGTTATTAGTAATATACGCTATATTATTATTTATTCTACCAGACGATCCGGGCAATAAAAAAGAAAAAGAAAAAAAAAAAGCAACAAGAAACCAAAACAAACAAAAAACCCAAGTAAATTTTAATTCATTCATAATTTAACTTGTAATATTTTTTTATGCAATCTTACTGTGACAGTTAATATATATATATATATATATATATATATATATATATATATATATATATATATATATATATATATATATATATATATATATATATATATATATATATATATATATATATATATAATGATGTTTGGTCAAAATATATTACATGTATTAAAAAGAGTCACTGCAATATTTGTAAATTTGAAACCCACTTTAACCACACGCCTAGATAGGGGCCCCGAGTGGGCTGAGTGGTTACGGATCATTGCCGTCTCACCTCTATCTGCATGGGTCTAAGATTCGGCTAATGTAGTTGTGCGAGAAAGCTTGCCAGTAGCTTCTCGTGGATCTGTGGTTCTTTCCGGGGGTTTTCCAAGGTTCTTCCTCCACCAATAGTACTGGCCGCCATGTGTAGCCTATTGTGTGCTGAAAAGTGGCGTTAAACCCTAAAACAACAACAACCACGCCTAGATAGTCGAAGCTGAAAAAAAAGCTTTTGGTAAGAGGCAGAAAAATAGATATTGTTAACAATATAGATTTTGCAGACAGTTTTAAGCATCGGTGGTCTGGGGGCACCGAGTGACCGAGTGGTCTAAAGCGCTCTCCGTTAAGATTACTGCCATCTCACGTCTGTCTGCGTGGGTTCAAGTCTCATATTCGGGTGGGTATGTGAGAAAGTTTGCAAGTAGCTTGTCGTGGGTCAGTTTTTCTTTCTGGGATTTTCCCGGGTTCTTCCTCCGCCGTTAATATTGGTCGCCATGTATAGCCTATCGTGTGCTGAAAAATTGCGTTAAACCTACAACAGCAGCAGCAGCAACAACAACAACAACATCGGTGGTCTGAAATTTACCTGTATCTACGATAAGATGGCAACAATTAACATAGTCTAACCAAGATTTGTCAGATTCAACACTCGACGCGTGAAACCTAGCCAAAACCGAACGCTCGTTTATCTGCCATCATAACGACTATATGTTATTTCTCGATACAGGCCCGGAATAATGTCGGGGCCACAGGGGGTGCGTGACCCCTATCTCTCCAGTAGTCGTGGATAAAATGACGTGTTTAAATATACCATATATAGGTCTAAACCGTCTACTACTTAAAGACTCATGTCAAGGTGTATATTTATAAGACAACCCTAGGCACCCACATCCCATCTTAAGTGACCCGTACCCCAACCCCAATTCGGCTGTTTTCTAAGATGGCTGCAGATGACGTTTTCATAAAGGGTCTGCATTTACAAACAGCGAGGCGCTAGAGCTTAGGTATTCTAAAGAGCTACTACATAATATGTAATTCATCCACTGGTGCACAAAATGTCGCACATCATTTAGATGCATAACCATTTGCAACATTGAGTTAAATGCTATTAACTGAGACCAGGGCCGGCGCTTCCGCTAGGCGAACTAGGCAATCGCCTAGGGCGCTGGGTTAAGGGGCAATTCATGATGGGCGGGTGGGGGAGGGCGTGAGTGGGAAGGGGGGGGAGGGCGCCAGATATCTGATCTCGCCTAGGGTACCAAAATGCGTTGCACCGGCCCTGACTGAGACCTAAGTGGCCCAAATCGTTCACCTATTACAGATCTCACCGCTGCCCTCGTGTATTCTAGCTTCGGCTCCGCAAACGTGTTTTTTTTTTTTTTTAGAAAGCGTGCCATTAGGTTCACGTGAGCCGGTGGTTCTTCCCGGGGTTTTGTAGGGTTATACCTTCATCAAATATATTGGTCGACATGTATATTCTATAGCGTATTTTGAGCTGAAAATTTGAGCTAAACACACAAAACCCAAACCCATCGGATCATTCTACGAATGCATGCCGATGGCTTTTTTTTTTCTTCCGACTGCCTTGAAAAGTTAGCTACGAAACAGTGACTGAAAAGTTCTGAATGCATACAACTTTTTTCATTCGTAACCTCTCGATCAATCCTAGTCAATCCAATCGTAGAAATAGTCGAAGTGGTCTGAATAGATTGCGGTTTCTTTCCGGCAAACAACATTCGTGATTTTTGTGTAAATTATAATGCCGACATACATCTGAGGCATATTTTTGTCTTGCAGAATAAGCCAAGTTTGAGTGATTGCTTGATAACCATAGCAAGGGTAAATTCTTACTCTTGGGGTCACTTTAAATTTGATACTCTTCAAGAGTTTACACATCATCTAGACATGGCCGACGGAGTGGGGAGGAAGAGCAACTGAGGATATATATCCAAGGCCCGGGCCCAATGAACTATGAGAGGCCCATGAGTTTCTTACCTCAAAGCTTATGGTCGTTCTCAACGGCCCTGCACATAGATGGCACTCTAGTTCGAGTTTCCTTTGAGTCTTGCCACCCCATTTATATTGGTGTGGAAGGTCAGAGTCCATTCTCTATCGAAAAGTTGGAATTCACCGACACCATTTCGTGTCGGCATCATGTAGCCGCTTAGCATATGATTCGTATTTCTTTAATCCGCTTACAGACGAGACAAAGCACATCGTTGCTCAAATTTGAACTGGATCTGGACATTTGCATTCCTAGTCACGTGACTACACAACTCTCGCAGCATACATGTCAATGAAGACAGAGGTCATACAGTCACGTGATATCAACAACAAACCATTTCTAGTGTTGCTGTAGGAAAACAAATCGAACATATAAATAAAAGTCATGGAATTTTTTGTTCTAGAAAAGCGAAAAAAAAAAACTTCTCAAAACAGTTTTTTTTTTATAAAATAAAGTCCAAAAATCTGAGAGCACGGCAATGCGGTAGTCACGTGACACCAAAAACATCGCTGACTCGTGCTCGGTGCTTCTTGATAATGGTTTTCTCCTGCTGCAATACCGACAGGTTTTTTGTTCGTTGTTCTCAGAATAAATATGTTGAGAATTAGTGTGCATTATATTTATTTACAAACATTGTTGGGAGGGTCTACATTTTGAACGAAATAGTTATTTATAGCTTTAAATATTTATATTGTTTAAAAAAATCAGAATGAAGACTTCGATACTGGAGACACCAATACAAAAATAAGGGACGAAAACAATGTTAATGATCCCTCTGAATACGTGGTCGTTTAATGGTCACCGGTCATACTCCAACAACTTTCGTTTTACATCAGATTTGCATTACATGATTAAAAGTAGTTATACTCGCACAAAATGAAAAAAAAAATGTCAATGGTAAAAAAGTAAAAATACTTTATTTACTAGAAACATTAGTATACAACGCTATTATGTCCCCCTAGCTACGATTTCCCATCTATAGAGGACGCCATCCGGAAATGACGTGCATTTATCCCCACAAGACGAATTACATGCTTCTTGTTATTGAAGAATAAAACACTATAAACTATGGATAGTGAACATTTTAATGAAACTACTGAAAACTAATTTACTGCTTAGCTTTATATCGATATGTGTGCACATGCACTATAGGCCTATTTGTCGTTTACTGTTCCATTGTTTAAATTTATTGTGAAAATTCTCGTTAAAACAGATAAATAGGAATCAATGCTGGCTTCTCTATGTCGGCCGATTTTATATATATATATATATATATATATATATATATATATATATATATATATATATATATATATATATATATATATATATATATATATATATATATATATATATATATATATATATATATATAAAACCCCACAACAACAATGAAATCAACACACTTAAACGAATTCAAAGGAACCAAACTTTGGATTCCTTATGTCGGCCGACTTGATAAGAAAAAAAAAAACAACAAAAAACAACGACACAGTTAAAATATATCAAAGTCAGTTTCCGGGGTTTGTTTCCGTACTAATAAAATAATCTTTGTATTTTATATCCTGTATGTAAGTTTAAGGAAGGAGTTTAGGAGTTTACTGAAAGTTGTGTCTATTCATATTGTTTGCCTGTTGTCATCATAGTTGATGTTTGCAGGGAAAATAGTATACACAACAATAACTTGCTTTAATAATACTTTTGTATGCCATGCTAGCGAAAAGATTCATTTGCACTCAAAAGTGAATGTATTTTAAAAGAATGATTTTTTAAAAAATTTGCTAGATACCGTCGTATAGTTAATCTGGACAAAATACAATCATAGTCATTTTCCACATTGTAACTTACCATGCATGAATGGCAGGTGCCTTCAAGCAATCCGGTGATATTTTTGTCTAGTTGGCAATTTTGTTATCTGACATAATCGACAGTAAGGATACATACGCAAGCTGGCATCCGCTACATATACTGAGTCCGTGGATCTATTTTTTTTTTTCCTTTAATAAATATCACATGATGGGAAAAGAAGAATAAATGATACAATGCAAGGTTATTTTTTCATTTAATTTTGAAATAAGTGTTTGTTTCTCATTTTTCTTATTTGTATGGAATAACGGAGCAAATATGTTTGACGATATTGACTAGTAATGACAAGCTTTCAATTTACGCACGCACACACTAAGACAACTTGAAGAGAAGAAGAAAACAAACAGTAAAATTAACTGGTCAGCGCTTCATATTGCATCAACTAAACACTGACAAAATGTTCAACAGCAGTCTCTCTCTCTCTCTCTCTCTCTCTCTCTCTCTCTCTCTCTCTCTCTCTCTCTCTCTCTCTCTCTCTCTCTCTCTCTCTCATATATGTAATCGATTGTGTATTATATGTAGCAGTGTTACAACCTGACGCCTAAAATTAAAAATATTTATAATATCTCATGTACGCTACCCTTATTAAAAAAAACATATGTATTCTGTAGAATATTATCTGTTAAGTATTATTGTTTATGAAAGTTTGTCAAGAAGATTTCAAATGAGAATATCACTGTGCAGATCCATATATATGTACATATTTTAATTAGAACGAGCATACTTAAGTTTGTGTTCTCTCTCTCTCTCTCTCTCTCTCTCTCTCTCTCTCTCTCACACACACACACACACACACACACACACACACATATATATATATATATATATATATATATATATATATATATATATATATATATATATATATATATTTATATATATATATGTATGTATGTATGTATGTATGTATGTATGTATGTATGTATGTATGTATGTATGTATGTATGTATGTGTTAAGAAGTATGAATAGTTATTTTCTTTTAAAGAATATCAATATAGTTTGGTTTGTTGAATTTAGAGGAATTCCCCCATAAAACCTGTTATTAATATCTATCTTACAAAGTATCTACTTGTCTGAAGAAAAAGAACTTGTTCCAACTATTGTTAAGTTGGGATGATTGGCTTTCGAGCTGGGTGGAATTGTCTTACTTTCGACCCAATTTGAGCTAAATTGTTTTGGGACAAATTGACAATAATCCGGCTTAAGTAATATAACTTATCCATTCCTCACCCTATTCGATTATACAGCTTCAGTCCACTTGATTCTGGTAAACGGTCTTTCGGAAAAAGAAAAAACCCTTTTGTCCCATCAACACTCTGTTGGTTACATCAATATGCAATACAGTGCACCATATTTTGCAGTACAAAAGCACGATCGTTAAGATATATCACATGGATATTTACACGCGGAAAGGAAACACTTGAATGGCCAAGTTGGATAGAATGGATAAATGTATGTCATATCCGTTTTGGTACGCAGAAACTACCGATTGTGTACTGAGATTGCCGAATAATTTTTTCTTTGAAAAAAGCGGATTTTTCAGTCTATTTAAACATCTGTATGGTGTGCATACATGGCAAATGCGTTTTGTTTATGACGATACTATTATCACACGTTTGTGCAATATAGGTGACCGGTGACCTTTACGAAATACACTGGGGCATATCGTGTCTGACAATGTCCGCCGGAGGCAATTCAATTGAGCCTGATACCCTGGCCTCCCATGTTGCTTGTGTACGAAACACCATTGAAAGCTAGGGTAACAGGCTACAAATCACGTATGGTGATCACATATCTGGTATCACGGTACCAATTGTTTTTTTTTCTCCCATAGACCTCAATGCAGATGCTTTGAGAAATACATATACTTTCTATCCTACTTGTTTTGTTTTTTGATTTAACGCCATTTTTCAGCACAATATAGGCTATACATGGTGGCCAGTATTAATGGTGGAGGAAGAAACCGGACAAACCCCGGAAAGAACCACTGACCCACGAGAAGCTATCTATCCTACTTATCCAAGCGAGTCACACACTGTCATAGAGAACAATGTTAGATTGTCAATTTGAAAAGGACAAAGCCATGTACTCCACTGCATTTAAGAGCGAAATGAGACAGGGCTAAGAGTTATCTAGACACAACAGATACAATTTCACAAATGCGTGCCATATTTTAAAAAAAAAAATCATTAAAAAAATACAAAATATGATCTTAACATGAATTAACATAATCTCATGTGTTGCCAAAAGGCATAGCTTTTTTAATTTTTACGTCTAACAAATTACAACTCTTACATAATGCACCAATCACAGCTAGTGTTGCTGTTTATTTATGAATGCTATGTTTCCTACACCTTAAGCTCCGCTCACCTGGAGTTGTACAATTGTCACCGTTATACCATCTAGGGCAATCAAAACAGCCATATACATTCCATATGGTTTCTGTTTATATGATGTATCAGTTCACTAGAAATTTAACCCAAAAGTCTACAAAAGAATCTACGATATTAATGTTTCACGCTCGTTTGTGTAACTTTGCAAACTAGTACACGAGGAATTAAGATCGAAAAATGAAAAAAAAAACAATGGTTTTGGCAGACCAAAATGAAGACCAATTTAACTTAACAAGTACATGAAACCTATGTTTGTGAGCAAAATAAAGACACATTAGAGGCCACGAATGCTTAACGTACAGATACAAAGGGTGAGCTATGCCAAAATTGATTTGAATTATAAATAACATTGTGTGTGTGTGGGGGGGGTATACGACAATGGGGAAAATACATTACAGACCAACCTTCGGGCTCTATACGGACATGACTTTTCAGATCACCATGGGTACGTATACGGACAATGGAAATTTTAAATAGGGAATATTGTGCCTGTATACGGACAAGGGGAAGTTGGGTTTAATAGGAATGGAACAGGTGAGGCGACGTCACGGTACTGAACACGGGCAACAATGTTGCAAGAGTCTGACCTGAATAAGTACTACTCTAGGTAAACATATTTATAATACATACATAGATTGATGACCATCAATATATCACACACAACAACAACAAAAATCGACTAACATATTTAAGCAAGAGAGTACATGTTTTTGGAGGAAAACATAAAATATAAAATAAATATTTTTAGGCATAAAAGCAAATTTGTTAGAGTCATTGGAGTGTAACACACACACACACACACACACACACACACACACACACACCTTCTACTCCAGCCCTGCTCCCAATTTACATTTGTTTTGGGAGCGCAGAGCTGGGTTGAGTGGTCTCCCAGTTTTCACTTTTGGGATAATGAAGACTTCCCTTTGTCTAATTGTTTGAAATCGGGGATCGTGAGGTCTACATATCTCTGACATTTGCACTGGTAGTAGTAGTTGTGGTTGTTGTTATTGATGTTGCTGTGGTGCTGGTAGTGGCTATGGTGCTGCTACTGGTCGTAGAGGTGTCCTCACCTCATTCTTGACTTCACAAAGAAGCCTTAGAAAATAAGGCGAGGCAGGATTCTTTCTTTCTTCTTTTCTTTTTCCTCTCCTCCTTTTCAATACTTGCACTTTCTGCATTCGCCTCCATGGCTAGTTCGTTAAGTAGGCGCCTGGCATATTCCATGTGCATTTGAAGTTCCAAAATTTTTGCAGTTCTGTATATCATTTTTCGTAGTACACAAAACAACGACGGGAAGCCAGACGGACAAACGCTTCCCGTAATATGCGTGAAGTGCACATATAGGAAAACATTCCCTGATACCAAAACTTACAAGGCACACATTACTATCCATCACATGGAACTCGCTGACCTAACATAACACTTACTTTCATGTATACCTACAATCACTAACTACAAACACAAACACACAGACTTTTATTTAAACCAATTAAATAGGGCTGAGAGACCATTAGACATGTTCGAGTGTCGAGTTAGGAATTGTGATTTTGATTTAGAACGGTGGTCAAGGGATCATATTAGGTTACCAGTAGTGCAATCAAGTCAAGATTTCAGGCCAAACTGAAGTGTTTTTAAATGGCATTAATTGTCAGCCTCGAGAAGAGCTGAGGCTACCTCATGGAGAATGGATACAGGGACGGCTGGATACTGTGTGGATGGCTGATGCTTTCCATTCTGCGTCCTGTGTATTCCTCAATGCCGCATAGGTGTCTCTAAGAGTTTCCAATGGTGGTGTTTTGGAATTCGTTTTGACTGCATTCCTGAGAATTTCAGAAGCTCATTTATACACAGGAGAGTGAGTATTAGTCAGGGTGAAATACACGTGTATACCGTATTTTTAGTTTATCTCGCCGCAAGCGATCTAGGACGAGATATTTTCTAGAGCAGATCATTTAACACATTAACCCCTGGAGATGTTTGCAGTTTTCGCACGAAATGCTAGTAGGAAACACATTTTGAAAACTATTTCTGAATACATCCTAATACATCGACTTCCAAGCAATTGTCCATTAGTCTAATATCTATTTGTTTAGAAACAATGTTTTCCATTGGCTATTTTGCTCGCGCATGAGCAGAAGGTGAAAAGTTGTACTTTTTTTTTTCTTTTCGCTTAACGGACATAGCATTTTCGTATCGAGACCCCTCTTTATTAATAATGGCCACCTTATCCTACTTTTTGCACAGGTTCACCTGTCTGTGTGCAGTTCAGACCGGTCTGCCTTAGACCTGAGGCCCAAAAGTCTGAAATTTAAGACCACGGGCGAATTTGATGTGAAAAAAAAGGTCCGAACAATTAAGTTTTTTTCCTGTGCATTTTGTACTGCAACTAAAACGTCCAGATTATTTGGTATCATTGTAGAGCTAAATCTATCTACCTTTCTATAATACCACCCACTTTAGTCTATCATACATGACTATGACGCTACAGACCTCGGCAGTAGGCTACTACCTCCTGCTCCGTAAACTCGGCGCCCTGGGTTAATGTGTTAACTAGAAAACATAATCACCCTAATATACAACGAGAAATGGCCGAATTGGTCTAAGGCGCAACCGAGTTATTTCTTGCCTTATTCTGTGACAATATGTAAGACCCCATTCATCAAATTGGTCGGCAACATAGTCGATCCCGTATGTTTGCTGAGTTGTGACTTTATCAGTTTTTGTTTGGCCTAATCTTATTTTGTGTTTAGTTTCTTTTGTTTTTCTTTGATGTCTTTTTTTCGTAGCTGGTACATGTTGTTTTTTTTTTGTCTGGTGTTGTTCTGATTTTATGGTCTGGCACAAGTATTTTACGACGTGGTTATAGTTACATCTGTTGGGAGTGTAGTAGGTTGTTTTTTTTGGAAGGCTCACTAGTTTTAGTTGTTGTTGCTGTGAGTTTCACAGGATTGGTAGGTTTACATTCAGCAATTACCCCACTTTGTAATTTAGGTAGTGCTGCAGTAGACGGTATCGATGCTGCTGTTATTAGCGTTAATGAACTCGTGTTTACTTGCTGAGTCATAAATAATAATGCTGCTGATACCAATCTTCTTAAGTTGTTTAAATCATTAATGTCCTGCGGTATTGGTATTGTTGAAGGGATTATTTCTCCTTTTTGGGTGTCCTTTATTGCCATTGACTCCTTTCCACTTGGTCGATGACTTGTATTCACCTCTATGCCCCTCTCTTGAGCTGAGCATCGTTTCCGTCAGTGTGAGAATTCAACTGCTCTTCCTATATCTAGTTGGATTGTTGAAGGTGATTTAATAGTTGTTACCGTCAATCTGTTGGTGCGAGTCATTGTAGTGCCGACACTGGGAGTCACTTGTTGTAAAGTGGATGTGTTTCGCAGTCGTAAATTTTGCTTCCTCGGAGGTGCCTCATTTTTTTCTTTGTGTCGGTCTTCTTGGCACGCATGTCTAAAATTACTTCTACTGGTACCTCTCCAGTTATTTCTGCTATATTCTTCCCATATTAGCAACAGTGTAGTAGCCCTCACCCCCACCCCATCGCTCTTATTGCATTCAATAATTGTTGCCGGACAAATCCTTCCATCTTATTACTGCTGGTGCTTTTTGCTGCCATGTTAGCCGACGTATAAATGAATGATGATGATGATCTGATGTCCAGACTGTTTGTTCGTTCACTTCATTTAAGTTGCTTGCGCCTGTACGGGTATGTACGATTGATTAATGCCCCTACATGGGGCTAACAGATAGATTTGAAGGGGAAGGAATGAAGCCACATCCCCCCAACGCATTGATGCACTCACAAAGTGCTGTCTGATTTAGCCGATAGGCCGTGGGATAGTAAGCCCCATCTATTCGCCATGTCTGAAAGACTATCCATCAAACACACACTGAATACAAATATTGTAAGTAAATGTCGGTATACCGCAGGATAACACGTCACGTAGGATTGGGCACTTCTCCCATGCTGTCACCCCGGTTCCGTGCATATACGCTCTTCAGGACACCTGATTTATAGACGAGTGGGAATCGGCCCAAACACTTGTCTTTTAATGTCCGAGTTGGCAGGGAGGAGAGGGACCCGGAAGGAGATACCAACGTCAGCTGGTACGTACCTGAAACACTAAAATTTATATAGCAAAATTCAAGCCAGTTGCCTATATAATGTGTATTCCCTATTTCCAATTATGTGTTAGCCACAGTAATTAGAATCTCAAATTTAGTTTAAAATTTTCCTATCTTAAATTAATTCCAAAAACACAACAGTGTGCATATTTCTTATTTAAACTAATGAAACAAATTAAACAATTTGAGTGTCCAGTTGGAAATTATGGTTTTAATTTGGAAAGTGGCCATATGATTGTATTAGATTATCAATAGCATTATCAAGTCGAGATTTCAAGCCAAATTAAAATCTCTTATTAAGAGGCAATAATTTGGTAACCACGATAACATCAATCTCCTCAGTTGTTTGGGTGGCATAAACTTCATTTTGACTTCTGTCTCGATGATATCCGGGCAGATGATATATCAGAATGCCAAGTGCTCGTATTCAGGTGGTAATTTGAATTTTGGTACGTCCATGCTGTTCGTTGGCTATTAGTATGAAAAGTAGCATTGGTGTCAGGTGGAGTTCATCCTCAAGATAGTGGAGGATTTTTACCGAACGCAGAAATTGCACATCTCGTGGTAGAATGAATTTCCATTGGGATTTTGCCTTTTCATACTTTTCTATCACCGTTCTTAAGTCTTCAATAAAATTTAACGCAGCAATTTGGTCAGCCATCAGATATCCGATTCCAACTTTTTCCACTTGGTCGAATATGTAGTTGGCTGTGATTTGAGCTTTCTGTCTTTGTTGGTGTGGTTGTTGTGATTGCTCGGCTGGGTTGGTTATTTCTGTTGTTCCTTCTGAAAATGCCTGGATCATCTGGAGGAATGGGCAAAGTTTTTGGTTTTTCTTTTTCTTTTGTTGCCTTCCCTTTGAGGACGTGGTTCCAGAGGTCTCAGTGTCTGCAGTGGCGGCTTTTGATGTTACGGTTTGATTTTTGTAGATGTAGCAGTACTCTAGAGTGCCACATTTGCGACTAATGTTGATTGTTGTTGACTTAGATTCTATCGGTAGTGTTCCTGCCCTTGAAGAGATGTTCTGTTTGTTTTGTTTACATTTTTTGGGTTGTTTTTGGTTACGTTTTGCCATGCCAGAGCATAGATGATGGTGTTTTTGTTGGAATGGGTAAGATTTCTGCCGAAATTACGGATGGGATTTTCCTTGGTTCTTGATTTGTGTCTTTAGGCTTTTCTTCTGTATTCTCCATAATATGGCCTTGGATTCGGTTAATCTCCATTGCTTCTACCCCTGCCCCTTTAGTTGTCTCTGGTGTTTTAATTTTTGCCTCTGCTTGAGTATTTTTAACTGGGGCAGGTGATGTCATTATTGTTAAGATAAGGCGGATCCCCATAGTTGTTTTTCGATTGTTATCGAACATTGAATTTATGTTGGTGCAATTCTTTTAGGGGCACTAATGGTGTCGATGCTAGTAGCTTGATTAGTCTCTGAATCCCTCCTTCGCTCCCTTTGTTGGGTGCTAGGTGGTCTCATGTTCGTCGATCGTCTCTGGGGGCCACTTTTCCAGTTGTTACTGTGTGAACGTTCCTCCCAAAATAGCAAGAGTGTAGTCCGTCTTGTTTGAGCTCGAAGTTTCCATAATGTGGCGATATTCAGGCATAACCCTCATATCGTACAAAGGGCTTGTTGATGAATAAGTACTTCCATATCTAATACGCTTGATGATTATATGATATTAACTACTCTATTGATCGATGCTACATGATGGTCAGACTGACTGAATGAATAATTGAGTTTAAGTGCTTCGGCCACGGTGGGTCATTTAGCGCTGTTTTATCCAGCAAAGGCTGGTTATTTGATTGTTCCTGAGGGTGGGAATGGTGCTGCCTCCCCAAGGCTTTTCTGTGTTCATAGAACACTATTTCATTGGGCCCTCAGATCGGAGTCGCTATTTAGCAACTATCGAAGTGAATGGTAAGCCGATGTGAGTGGGAATAGACCCATCACACACTCATTCTTATCCGTGTCGATACTACTGCGGTAAAAAAGAACGTGCTCCGCACGTGTGATTTATGGTTGATGGTGATGTCCGGTAGTGGAAAAGGCGGAAAGGTGGCTCGGCAAGGTTCGCGTGTACGTCGGTCAGTTGTGCTACCTTACTCCAGGGTATCTTGTTCTAAAAATGTTCAATAATTAATTTCGATAGACTCTGTGCTGTTATGAATCTATAGGGATGGGCTTTCCCGTATGACAGCCTGATTTTGCGGTTTTTCTGTTCCGCTGCACTGATGGATCTAGGTTTGATACCACCTTATATTTCTTAAGTTAAATTGTTAAGTACTGTCTAATAGTATTGTTTTGGTGCAGCATTGTGCTGCTGTGTCTGATGGCCTTGGTTTTTTGTCCACCTTATATTCCTAATTTTGGGCCCTAGGTCCAATACCTTCGTTTTCTTTGACCCAAAATTCAGCTGTATAAATGGAGCAGAAGTCAGGTAGGCGTCTCCACATTTTGAATATTAAGCTCTGGGATAACCGTTACTGCAGCTGTCTTATACGGATTTGTTACTTTTGAGCCGTCCGTGTACATTTTTGTGTAATTTTGATACTGGGTGTTAATTACTTCTAATGCTAATACTTTTAGATAGTTTTCTTGGTTTTCCTTGTTTCCTTTATTTGATATGGAGATGATTACTTTTACTTGTACATTACTCAACGATTCATGATCGTACACTATGCTATTTTCAGTTTGGAATATATCAGTTGGAAGTTGAGATTTAAGTTGGTGAACTAGTTTTCCCATGGATGTATCTTTTCTAAGTGTTTTTCTAAATGGTCAGACTGGAGACTGCTTCGCTTTATGTGGTTCAAGCGCGGACGCGATACAAAACGTCCCTACAATTTTTATTGTGTCTGAACACTATAAAGATTATCTTAGGGTGAGGGATAGCAAGCAGTCGAAGAGCATGTATTTTCAATTTTAAAAAATTGAAAATAAACGACTGACACATTACACAACATTTTTTGTTCAAACAACTAACAACCAAAAATTAACAATAAAAACCTATTTCTGACAAGGTTAACAACGTTGTGAAGTGAAATGAGATTTCCGCTGATGGAAGTCATTGGGTCATTGATATACACTACGTTTCGTAGCTAGTGATAAAAGATAACTATGATAGTCATAAAACCATCGATCTACTTTGTCATCATTTCTATAGGAATGACGATCACAAAAAGGCACTAAATGTTCTAAAGAATATCCAAGACTGCGTTGATGAAGAAAATACACTCAATATTGTCCACACACCATGGAATCTGTGCCTTGTAATTTCACATTATTGAATCGTTTTGTCTGGGCATTTATTCTCATAAAGTCGATGATGTCGTATTCCAAAGGTTGCAATCCATACGAATCAAAATACTCCGCAAAGCCATCAAGGGGAAAGTAGACGGCTAGCCATTGGGTTTCTGGGAGATGACTGTCGTCCATGTTGATGACATAAGCTTATCCCATGCTCCGATGGCAAGATTGGTTCAACGCTTGGATCAGGTGCGAGAAGACGTCTATGTACTTAAGAGTGCGTTGATGCGTAAAATATTTATACATGCGTTTTTTTCAAGGTGTGTTGAATATGTTCCATGATGTTGTCTTTTGATTCTGGATTTTAGATGGTGAAAAACTATGAATGTCAAAATTCTTGAATTAGTTTTTGGAAAGTTGGTTCAGAAATTCGGTACCTTTGTCGGTTAGCCATCGAAGAGGGTGACGACCATTGTTTCAACACCAGTTGGAGGGCTCACACTAACTCATTGCTGGATTTGGAAATCAATGGAACGACCCAGGCAAATTTGGAAAAGACGTCGAAGACACAAAACAAATATTTGTAGCCGCGATTCTAGGTGGCCAAATGAGAGACATCGGCTAAATCGGATTGTCCTTGATGATTGACACCATCCACTCGGGTACGACTTCTAGAAACGTTTCGTTCGAATGTGTTTGTGTCAAGTGTACATGGTTTATTATTGTAACCATCGCTGCACTTGAGGTAAACGGAGACTTTTCAGATGGGTTTTGTCAGCACGGCACAATTTCTGCACTCCTCCATATTCCGCAGGATGGACTGGATAGTAGTAAATGCTGGCTAAAGCCTTCACAATTTTTTAATGTAGATTACTCTTCATTGATGCTACTTTGGATGGGGCGAAATTGTGTTTTGGAAACGGTTTTACGTGTCTGATGTGCCACAGGAGTGGAAGTCGAGCGTAATGGTGGCGGTGGTGGTGGTAATGGAATAACTTTAGCAGTCTTTTCGTTTTAATTTCTAGTTTATCTTCTTTCTTTTTGACTTTTGTCGAAGGAGGAGTAGACATCGTCTTTTTAACCCATGCTTTAAATTCTTCTCATTGGAGAGTGGGGGAAGGCGTCAACAAGGACGCTGAAATCTTACTAGGAATGGGGGCTGCTGCCGGTGGTTGATAGAGTTATAGTGCCTCCTTAGTTGTGCTGCGTCTGTCTTGACCGCTAGGGGTGGTGGTGGAGTGATGGACTTTTCATCAGGGCCCTTAAATCTTTCAGAGTTGGCAGAGATGTTTCGTCTATAATTTCTGGCGAAAGAGTTTCAGTCGTTGCAATAGTTGATCGTACCGTTGCAATTTTTATGTTACCTTTCAGTAACAGACGTGCTGTCCCCGTATAAGCTATCGTAAGACCTCTTAGAGACTGGCTTCGAAGACACGAGCACGTATTTGTGGATTTTTGTTTGCGATTGATACCGTACAAAGCACGAATCATTTTGGCGGGAAGATGAGACTGAAGGGACGTCATGTTAATGCTGTGTGAGACAGACCCACACAGACTGCGGTTTTTATCGATTTTTGTTGTTGTTGCTAAGTCGATGACGGGAACGTGTACACGACAGGCCATCAAACTTGGTAGCAGTGATGAAACAGATAGATACGAAATCATAAATGACTCAGCTGGGTGGGTTTTAAATCTACAAGTAAATAGGCATGCAGGGTTTGAGTGACATTCTCGTACGCCTGAGCCAGACAAGGCACTAATAACTGTTTGGCTACCACTAGCATTTGTGTTTATCTTTAGGGTTTTTAAACAAGACCACGTAATGAGCATTGGTGCGATTGGATTTACCTTGTTGAAAAAATTTTGAGTTATGTAAATGACACTGACATTACGATGATGTCCTTTACGCGCAAATCAGTTTAATTGCTTCTTCGTTTTCTCCTAACATGTCGCCGAAGATAACCAGATGGGTTTGACTGGGGTCAGAAACGATCCCGTCGTCTTCGCCAGGAATGCCTTCCACACACATAATGGAATCGTCTTGACCTTTTCGCAAGAGGCTGTGCGCCGACAGCCACTCTTTGTAACACCACACGATACGTTGAGGTGGACGATCAATCAGATGATGTATATTTTCGATCCAACGTTGACAAGTTCGGTTTTTCCTGAACTGCTTGGTCCGGCAATTAACATGTTAAAGGGATGGCGAAGATACAAGGCCTCACAACTAGCACGATCTAAGTTTTCGTCGATGACCTTGAAAGTGGAGGAAGAGGGAGCAGAGACAGAATATGTAGCTATAGTGTAGGGAATGTCTCTTTTGACACAAAGACAAACAATACAAGAGTTTTTATAACTTTTTAGGACCAATTTATTGATTTTTGTAAAATGGAACAACACGAGTAACAAAAATACATAATAAGCAAATGGTTAACTACAGCGATATATTACACATCAAAACGATCAAAGTGGAACAAGTGAACGTACAACATGTTTTTGGTAACAAAAGTGTTCTTGTGACAGTGTGTACTATTCTTAAGTTTCTACATTGGGTATAATCACACAGGTGTCCTCCCGAAATTGTATTTCGGGAATGTCTATGACAGTCCTGTCCTGAAGGGAGTTATCTTCGGTGACGGGTTGTTCTTCTTCTGACACACCCACTTTGATATCCTTTCACGGAATATGTTGTATCACAAATGATAAAGGTCGTTGCACGGTAGTCAGTTTTATACCTTTTTTTGCTTAAATCAACGTTTGTACATTTTGAACAGAAATGGTTTTATATCAGTACCATACCACTTTGTTTTTTTTCAGTAGTTCACACCGCACATAATTTTCCTCTACAGACAAAATTTGATCACGTAATATATTTTGGTAATCCTTGAACTCTTCCGTTGGAATTCGATGTAGTATGGACACCTAGCAAGTAGTAGGATGAGTGGCCAACAAAGTCTTCTGGTCCTCGTCCAGTTAAACAATGTCTGACCGATGGAACGTTTTCAAATGAATGAGTCCTCCTATACCATTTTAGGTATCAGTGGTTCCAACGTCGCTGACGTAACGGATGCAATTGTTCTTTGAGTCTTGTAATTTGACCAACTCTCGGTAAATACGTTCTCTCAACTCCACAGGCAAACCACGAATATTCTCTTGTAAAGTATCTATGACAATGTCAGTCAGTGCCTATACCCATGTTGAGGGTCACTTCTGAATATCTATAGTTTTATTCTTTTCTTTACTGGATTAACTTGGGCAAACAAAAGGGTAAAGTATCTCCTGAGGCACATTCACCCTATAGTCTATCCTTACACTAAAAGTATTTGTAAATACATCACACATACGTTCACACAAGACTTCTCGTAAATGTGTGATGTCTGCTTGTTGATCCTACACATGCCATGGTAAACAGTCTTTATAATTCAGTTTCAGCTCTTTGCCGTCTGGAATTTCACAATTTTATTTGAATCTTGAAATACGTACATCGACATCCAGTAGGTAGTTATTGAAGGTCTGACCGTTTGAACACTTTCAGATGAATCAAGTCTCTTATGGCATTCAGATATCAGGGATAACTTGAAAGCTAATGATTGTAAGATGCAAATGTCTTTGCGTTTCACTTGTATCTTGACCAACTCCCGGTAAATGCGTTCCCCCTACTCTATAGGCAAACCACACATGTTCTTTTGCAAAGTATCCATTCAGAGCTTACTGATGTCGTCCCACTAAAGGTAGGTAATGACAATCCGGAGACCATCGCGCATGTTCCAGGGAAGCCGAATCTTTCTGCTCCCACTCGTAAAGTGACACGACTGAAGCATTTGACTTTATTACCTTCCCCCAAGTTGATAAATCCGAATACGTTCCGATGATGTCTTCGTCTCCTTCGTTGCAGGCAAGTTGGATCCATTTCTCTTCCTTGTTGCACAAGTAACGTAGCCAGCCTAGGACGTTGACCACGTATTGATAAAATTGGTCGTTTGAGGGCTTATGACAGCCAGGGTGTTTTCAGGCATAAATTGTTGGCGGTTCTAAGGAACACGCTTTAGCAATGGTTCATGCGTGTTTCAAAGGATCCATCTGTGCTCCTTGAATGCTTCTTACGATTTCCCAAAGCAAACATCATAAAATGTTCTGTATATTATTTTCAAAAAACAGTCCATCGCAATCTCGAGAAATTGTGAGCCGTTACATGGCGATCACAGTCTCCGTAATGTTGCATGTCCCCTTGGCTCTACGTCTCGTCAATGGGGTCTAAGATCCGTTGTGCGAAATTAGTCAGCGTGTTAATTTTTCACGTCCTCCAGGAATCTTGTTACAGTGAAGACAAAGACTGAAGATAGTCTGTTTTTTGCACTTCAAGCACGCTTGGTGAGCCGCGTAGAAATTAGGAACGTGAATGCCTGTCTATTTCATACATTCGATATTGATGTTTGGAGTGATATTTTTTAATGAAGCATTCGTGTTCCAAGTGCACGATTTGGTGACAAATGTGATATAGCTTCTTTCCTGAACATACGTGAGCCTCGGTATTATAGGTACGTACGTCAACAAGTAGGGCACAATCTCAACAGGTGACAAGCACTTTTCTGCTGTGAACCTTGAGTCTCCAGATGTTATTGCTAACAGCTAGGGCTGACAAAAGTGCGCTGGAAAGCAATGCAATGCACTCATTCTTGTCCTTCATCCAGACAGGATTTAGATGCCAAATATCCTGAACATTTTGATAACAAATGCTTGTGTAACTCTCAATTATAACTATAGTCACATTTCTCACAGTAATAGCGGTATCCCAGGAATGCAGCGATTCTGGTAATGGTATCTAAATATTCATTCTTTGACATTTTTCCGTCTTTGAAAGTTTTGCCTTGAAACAACAAAGGATCATGATGGTGTACTTTCAAGGTGTAGCGTGGAAACAAGACGTCTTACAGATTTTGCATTTCAAGAATGCCACAGGGTGTCCCGGCTTGCTGTGACAAGAGTTCTGCTTCTCTTCGTTGTTTGGCTCGTTTCTATTTTTGAATAGTTTGCCAGGCTCTTTTCCATTTTGTCGTGTCGTTCTTGTCTTCATTCGTTCGTTCTACCACAACGGCACGGGCGAAACACATCTGGTTTTGAGGGTTGTTACTTTGGACGAGGCTACGCGTGATACTGCGAAGGTTGTCCATCAAGAATACTTTTGTGCGTCCTATCCCTTGGGGAAGAGAAAAAGTGGGTCATGAACAGTGGTGCTTTTTCATCGGTGATGTGAACCTTGTTGTTGGATTGTTACACGTGTTCAAGCTAATAGATTCTTCTGCTCGGCTGCTAGACTGCTTTAATTCTGCCCAAACCTCAACGTTCCAGGCCCGTAATGAAAGATCTGTAGGAAATTAACAAACCTATTTTCGCTATCTCAAAAAACATTTTTCGAATAAGGTAGTAGTAGGGTTTAACGCCATTTTACAGCACAAGATAGGTTATACATGGCGGCCAGTAAAAGTGGTGGACGAAGAACCCGGGAAAACCCCAGAAAAGCACACCAACGACCCACGAGAAGCTACTGGCAAGCTTTCTCACATACCAACATTAATCGAATCCAAGACTCGAACCCACGCAGACAGATGAGATGTCAGTGATACGTAACGGAGAGCGCTTTAGACCACTCGACCACTAGGGGCCCCTCTTTTCTCGAATAATAATGAAAATATTTTTGTTATAACGACGACATACTTATTGAAAATATTTTTGTAGGTCGAAAACTTTTGTAGCCGTTTCGAAAATAAATCAAAATATTTGTTTTTCTTCTTATTGTGTATAATAGAGCACGATATTTAATGCAACAGCGTTACATCACATTTTGAAAGGAAAATAAAATTGTTTAATTTTAACCAGGTATTTGTTTCCAAAATCTATCTTTCGTTCTTTGAACCGCGCGCGCGCGCGCACACACACACACACACACACACACACACACGGGTCTAGGAAATTACCCCTTGTGAATTACCCCCTGCCATTACCCCCTATCAATTACCCCCTCAGTACATTACCCCCCCCCCCCCCCGGTTTATTACCCCCACATACATTACTATATAACATATAATTGTTATACCCTAAGAACAAAAAATAAATTAAAATAAATTACAAATTGCAAATTTTTAATATAGTAAATGAATCTCAGCCCTGAAAACATAAACTTGTCCTGGAATGTTCAATCTGAAATGTTCAATATTAAAATCATTTTTATTGTTGTGAAGCCAATACTCTTATCAGATTGTGTTTGTGTACGCTTAATTAGACACCATTTCTGCTCGAATTATATTCAATGAGGTGAAGACAATACAATAGTATAGACTGAGCACAGATTATCAGATTGTGTTTCGTCGCTGCTCGTCATCTCTGTATTTGCTTTAGTTCGATTTTGTATCTGTATTTCTAAATGATGCTAATGGCAGGGGGGTAATAAACCGGGGGGTAATGTACTGAGGGAGTAATTGATAGGGGGCAATGGCAGGGGGTAATTAACGGGAGTGGTGGGGGTAATGTCCTGTTTTCTTCCCCCCCCCCCAACAAAAAATTAAAAAGGAGGAAGCAAAATCGATCATCCCAGAATTAAAATAAATACATATGGTTCAAAAAGCATAGTAGCGTATCCCCTCCCCCCGCAACTTTGTTTCATTGGGAGGGGTCTCATAATTATGTTTTGAGGGTGGATGGGTGAAGGATGACTTTCTTGCTACGCCATTTCCTATTAAAAAAAAGAAATATAAATTTCTTGCAGGAAAAAAGCGCAGCTTCTAGGTGCAATTTCACGAACATTGTGAAACATTTACCTGAAATAGTGATTTTACTGGATGTGTTGCTTTGTCACTATTGCTATTTTAGTTGACATAAGTATTGTTAGTACATTAAAGTATTCATTTAATTTTAAAACGCGATCACCTTGCAATCTTTTTGTTTTAAATAGTTGAAATATTTTGAGAATTTTTGGGATATCTTCAGATTTTCCACAGAGATTAAACAAATCTAATGTTATTTTAAATAGTTTGAAAAGGAAATATAAATTTTCTTTCTGAATCTTTAATGAATTGTTTATCGTGCCCGACAATGCAAAATCAAAATATCGATGACACTCAACATCAGGAAGGGGCGACGAGTGGCCATGTGGTTTAAAGCGCTCTCCGTTACAGATAACTGCCATCTCACCTCTGCCTGCGTGGGTTCGAGTCTAAGATTCGGCTAATGTAGTTATGTGAGAAAGATTGCCAGTAGCTTCTCGTGGATTGGTGGTTCTTTCGGGGGGGGGGGGGGTCCGGGTTCTTCCTACACCAATAATACTGGCCGCCATGTATAGCCTATCGTGTGCTGAAAAATAGCGTTAAACCCTACATGAACAACATCAACATCAGGAAGAAAATTTGATATCTTTTGTGAAACTGACCTCTTATTTTTATCGGCGTTATTGACAAAATATTGATTACCACTAACATATGAGTTCATCTGATTATGGAGGGCGTATAACTTTAAAAAAAAATAAACTGGCAAGTTATTTATATTAGATGGATATTAAATGCCCTACATTTAATTACTATTTTAATCTCGAATTGTTTCAATACAAATACGAGAATGCATCGCGTTGTTGTTTACACGTTTGTCGTTGCCATAGTTCGGATGCTGCTGACGAAATATTTTCTCATTAGACTAAGAAAAGAAAATTCTTGAATTAAGACCGCTAGTAGTAATGGGGGGACATTCTGATAACGGCCAGACAGATGGATGAAGCGAGGTGAATTTGGGGTCAATGTATAGGAAAATGACTAGAGTTCAAATGATGCAGAGACAATATTCGTACTTGTTGAAATACGTGTCATAAGATGTAATACGTGTCATAAGATGTAATACGTGTCATAAGATGTAATACGTGTCGTAAGATGTAATACGTGTCATAAGATGTAATACGTGTCATAAGATGTAATACGTGTCATAAGATGTATTAAAATGTAATACGTGTCATAAGATGTAATACGTGTCATAAGATGTAACTTTTCCGAAGTCCACTGCTGTAGCGCTTCAAATAAGCCGACAATTAAGCCGGTAAATGCGACTTTGTAAATGATTGACATGTAAAGGACGCCGTAGGTGGTATATACATGTATATACGTGCACACTAGAGAGCAATAACTTGGGAAAAATCATAGTACAGCATGGGAAACATTGCTCTAAACCGTTCCGGTTTGAATGATTTCAAACCAAAAAAATGAATGGTTGGAAAGATGGAAAATGCGCAACGGAATTCAATTTAAACGACAACACGACGACTTTGGAGCTGAACCCTTTTTCTGTGGGAGATGACCCATCAATGACAGCAGTTTTTGAATAACAAGCGATCTATAGAATTTCTTGAAATTCGCTATAATTCCTAGATTCATTGGTTAAATCAGTGAAATTGTGTTCGGAGGAAGGAAAACGAGCTTAACATTTAAGTAAAAGTTGAAAGAGTGGATTCTAATCATTGTTTAAATTTATTCTTCACATATATTCGTGACGTGCTGATTTAAAGCTGTACTGTACCGTACTTCGGTTAACTGCACACTCCGGATAACTGTACAGTCTCGTGACGGGCCCGAGGGTGTGCAATTAACCGGAGTCGACTGTAGCATATATTGTGTTGAAAAATGGTAAGTGTTAAGTCCCACATGTCAAGGGGTATTGTACAACATATAATAACAATAACTATAACCCACTCCCTTTTAATATTCGTTATCTAAGAGATAGAGATGACCGCCTTCGATATAATTGCCCGGTTTAAGTATGAGAATAAATATGGTAAACTGAGCAGATATATTGAACAAACAACTGCGAGCCCCCGTAAAGATAAACAAACAATTTAATCAAATACATACACAATTATGAAACTTCCTTTCATTAGGAATACACGCTGTTTAGAAATACAACTTTCACCGAATTACAATAAGATTTGAAATAGATTTAACAAATTAGCCGTTCTATTACTGATAGTTTTAAAATCATCATAGGATCGAGTGGTTCAATCGAAGTCAATGCTTTGTTCGATTTTCATAACCTACTATCCCTTGATCCTCGTTCACTGTTAAATTCAATGTCGTTCTAGAAGTCCCTTTCTCTCCAGATAATCTGCACTCGTGGATGTTTCCGCCTGATTCCGGACTTGTCCACTGTATAATACGTACACTGTATTTTCCGTTTCTGTCCCAATTTCTTTTCCCAAAGTTTACGTCGCTATTCGGGGCCCCGAGTGGCCGAGTGGTCTAAAGCGCTGTCCGTTACGGACCACTGCCATCTCACCTCTGTCTGCGTGTGTTCGAGTCCAAGATTCGGCAAATGTAGTTATGTGAGAAAGCTTGCCAGTAGCTTCTCGTGGGTCGGTGGTTCTTTCCTGGGTTTGTCCGGTTTCTTCCTCCACCATTAATACTGGCCGCCATGTATAGCCTATATTGTGCTGAAAAATGGCGTTAAATAAAAAAAAACAAACAAACAAACAAACGTCGCTATTCCCGTAACTTCACGATCTTCCCAAAAAAGCTATTTTCTTCTTTTGTGTTTTTGGTGTGTCACTCAACCGTTGGTTTGGCGGTTTTCGACCACGCTTCCTTACGTATGTATTTCTCTCAAATAACATCCGGAGTCCCTACTAAATAATTCTACCTCTGACTCTCTTACAGAGCAATGTCAAGACTGGCTTCTAATTTAGCTAGTGCGATATTATGTTCGAAAGATCTTAGAGTGAAAACGCACCCCTTATTTAACCGTGACCAATCAGAATCAAATGTATTTTCTCCCCCTTTCCTCTAAAAGTTGCTTACGTCATGGTCAATATGACATGCTTGGGTTTTAAGTAACAGAATCTCTTCATTTTCTCAATTCTGACACTTTACGTGAGAAATGAAACTTTAAAATGTCGCTAGCGGTCAGTCGGCTGCTGAACAAACACGGTTTAATTAGTACAACGTCACATCCTACTATACAGATCTCTCTCTTTGGCACGACGTGTCGTCATAAATCTAACTAATGGCTATCTGGTCTCACCTAATGGTTTATTAATAGATCGACTGAAATTTACCACTTCGCAAGCTACATTCGCAACAAAATCAACGCGAAACTCGCAACAACTACAACTCCACTGGGCATTCAGTCGAGTATTTCGAGATGCTGCTCTAACCTGGGGTGGATAGACATAGAACGCACAGATAAGAAACTATACTGGATACAACAATTGAAAATTCTTGCGGGTTTAGGCATTCGTGCCTTAGTCCCTTTACACATAAGACTACAGAGAATGCCTTAGTCCCTTTACACATAAGGCTGTAGTGAAGGAGTGTCAAACTCAAACCACCCTGAGGGCCTGATGAGGGCACATTCGATGACCCATGGGTCGCACCATCTTTGTTATCTCTCATGAAACTTTGTGACGCCAATCATACTGCAGACCAAATGATACGACTTGGCGGGTTGCATGTTTGAGACTCATGCTATAGAGAATGTACGTTTACACATAAGGTTATAGAAATGCGATAGCCCCTACCTAAGTCACTTTATGCATAAGGCTATATAGAATGCCCTAGTCCCTTTACACATAAGGCTAGAGAAAATGCTTCAGTCCCTATACACATGAGGCTAGAGAAAATGCCTTAGCCCCTTTACACATTAGATTATAGAAAATTGTGTGTGTATGTATGTGTATGTGCGTATGATTTGGATTTTTAACGAAGTTTTAACAATTCTTCAGTCGTATCGCTACGATGTCTGCAGTGTGGCAGTTCATAGTAATGTCTAGCACTGGGGCATCATGTCGCAAACATGTAGCATGATTTCCAACCCAGTCACATTATCCTGACACCAGGCCGAAAAGTCCTAACACTAACGTCTTAATGGTGAGCGCCAAACGAGGCAACTGTTAGTACCATTTTTTTTAAATAATAAGCCTTTGGTATGACTCAGCCGTGGATTGAACCCACGATTTCCAAGACAGAAGCTCTAACCACTATGTGGCGGGCCGTGTTCTAGGGGTGGGGTTCTTCCGAAATATTTAAATGACTTATGAGGAAGTTCCCCTGACCCGTAATTAAAAATGTTAAATTATTGATAATAGATTTATAGCTGTGAGCCCCCAGTCAGCAATGCCGACGGTTACATTATGAACAAACCCGAAGATAAAATTCAATTAATAACAATTTAATAAAATGTGAACTTTATACGATATTAACAATCACTCGTCTCTCCCTTGACCAAGTGACGGCCTAGTTCATTACGTGATTCCTTAGTGTGAGTATAATTTCCCCTGTCCTTGTGATCTACTCATCTAATTTTCTCCGTTACACGCTTCCTTCCGTCTTTCTCCTCCTTTCCTTTCCTCCTTTGACTCTTTGTCCCTCCTGTCTTCTCCACTTCCGTTCCACGTTCCTCCTGTCTCTCTACTCCAACATAATTTCCTTCTCTCCTCGTAGCTCCTTCTACTTCTCCTTCCTTCCGTCTCTCAATCCGAGACTATGACAAAACTTCTCAAGTCTGTCACTCAAAGCTTCCTTGATGTTGTATATCTTTTAGATTCCCAGAATTTAAGATTTACGCGCCAATTCACGGCTGGCAAACGGAGTTCCTGTCCTTAGTGAAAAACACTTCCAGTGGATTAGAACGAACTAATTTAATTTCTATCGACATAAGATATTATTCTTGGTTTAAAACAAGGGCTCACCTATATCGCATTCTGATTGGGTGGCGCTTGGACCCTGTCCAATCGTCGAACGGTCAATTCAAATCTACCTGTCTGTCTTGGAGAACTGTAACTAACGTCCACCTACTCGTCGGCCACGCTACCTTTGATGTGGTCATAAGCTTCACATCTGTAACATTATACATGTGTAGCTGACCAATCAGAGCCCTCTGTGCATGAGTCATTGGTTCCACTGGTACTATCATCAGGCGTCTGCCTCTTTGATACCACTCTGTGTTAAGACCTCACAGTAGTCGTTTGTACATATTAAAGTTATTGATAGTTAGAACACGACGTCTTATATTATGTTTTAACACAATAACACAACATGGTGTCAGAAGTGATCGCAATGGAAATAGCACATGGATCGTAAATGGATATTTTGAAACAATAACCTATCAATCCACGGAAGATTTAAGACGAATTGAAAACCTTTAAAACGTTCAAAATTCTGAATACGAACTTAATACCTTCGATATGGATCTTTCCGGCGTGCCAACACCCACCATGGACTGGGAAAATTCCAACCTTACCAAATCATGGGCTAAATTCCAACAACATTGTGAATTGATATTTAACGGACCGATGAGTAGAAGAAGTGATGCGGTTAAAGCCAACTACATTTTACTTTGGGTAGGAGACAAAGGTAGAGACATTTTCAATACATGGACTCTGACAGAAGAAGATAAAAAGGACCCAACAATTATCTTTACAAAATTCAAACATCATGTGCAACCAAAATTAAATCCGGTCTTTGCAAGATTCAAGTTCAATAACGAAATTCAAGGCTCCAAGACAATAGATCAATATGTGACCTCGTTGAAACTATTGGCTAAAGACTGTCTCTTCAAAGACGAAGACGACATGATTCGAGATAGGATTGTTTTCGGGGTATCATCATCAAGGATACGAGAAAAACTTATCAACGAAGGCGAAAAGTTGACCTTGGAAAGGGCTATCAATATCAGTCAAAGCCATGAATATGCACAGGAGCAACTCCAGACCATGTCTGCATCAGCCAGACCAGAAGTGCATGCGACAATTCAACGACAGGCCAAGACAAAAGAACTGCAGCCGAAAAAGAAATGGACCACGTCTTCCAGACGGAGCGTGAACTTGACATGTGGACACTGCGGATACAAGTCGCATTCAAGCCAGGATAAGTGCCCCGCAAAAGGAAAGACTTGCAATAAGTGTCATAAACCCAATCACTTTGAAAAAGTATGTAGATCAAAAACAGTCAGTGTGATTAACAATGAACATCAAAACGAGGATTTGTATATTGACAGTGTAAAAAGGGATATAATTGCCAATGGCCAGGCGTATGCAGCGATTGAGGTAGGACCACATTTAGTTTCTATTGATTTTAAATTGGATACTGGCTCTCAAGTTAACATAATACCCTTGCATATATTCAAAAAGCTAGGCATAAAGCATCCCCTACAACCTACATCAAATACATTATCCGCATATGACGGCAAATTATTAAGTACAATGGGTACAGTCAATCTCACATGTAAACGCACTGAACGTACACATGAACTCGAGTTCTACATTGTTAAAACGAAAGCACCACCTATACTTGGTTTACAATCTTGTATTGAGTTAGGCTTAGTTAAATTTACATACTCTGTTCAGACACAGATGTCAAATTTACAATGCAACAAGAGTACGCCCCTCACTAAGGCAGTTGTACTCGAGGAATATGCCGAAGTCTTCAACGGCATAGGTCTTTTCCCAGGGGAATGTACCATACACATCGACCCCAAGGCAACACCTGTAGTGCACCCTCCGCGGCGAGTACCTGTCGCACTTCAAGACAGACTCAAAACTGAACTCGATCGCATGGAAAATGAAAATATTATTGCCCAGGTTACATCACCTACAGCATGGGTGAATTCTATGGTAGTCGTAGAAAAACAGTCGGGTAAACTAAGGGTATGCCTCGACCCACAAGATCTTAATAGAGCAATTTTGCGTCCCCATTACCCTATGCGCGCATTAGACGATATCCTACCCCAATTATCAGGTGCAAAATATTTCACCAAATTGGATGCACGGTCAGGATATTGGGCAATAAAACTGTCAACAGATTCTTCTTACCTTACAACTTTCAACACCCCATACGGTCGTTACCGTTTCTTGCGTCTCCCATTTGGTTTGAAATCATCTCAAGATGAATTCCAAAGGCAGATCGATGAGAGTTTTGAAGGTTTAAATGGTATAGTTTCGATTTGCGACGATATACTAGTTTTCGGACGCACACGCGACGAACATGATACAAATTTGAGAAATGTTCTCAAACGTTCCCTTGAAAAAGGAATCCGGTTAAATGAGGAAAAACTAGAAGTAGGTGTCACAGAAGTACAGTACTTCGGGCACATTCTGTCAGCAGAAGGTCTCAAACCGGACCCTGCCAAAGTAGCAGCTGTCAGAGAAATGGAACCCCCTCGTAACCGTGCGGAGTTAGAAACCATTCTTGGCATGGTTAACTACTTGTCCAAATTTGCCCCAAATTTGGCAGCGGTCACCAGTCCGTTAAGACAACTGTTAGCGAAAGACGTAGAGTTTCAATGGGACTCTCCGCAAATAGACGCATTTATAAAGGTCAAAGACATAATTACAACAAGTCCGGGACCTGTTCTGTCCTATTTTGACCCTAAGAAACCACTGACTTTGCAAGTTGATGCGTCAAAATATGGGCTCGGTGCCGCCCTATTGCAAGATGATAAGCCCGTGGCTTATGCATCAAAATCATTGACCACAACGGAAATTAATTATGCTCAGATAGAGAAAGAAATGTTCGCTATACTGTTCGGATGCAAACGTTTTCATCAATATGTATACGCGAGAAAGGTACATGTTCAAACTGACCACCTTCCACTTGTCTCTATAATGAAAAAGCCCCTCTATGCAGCCCCACCGCGACTACAACGCATGCTTTTGCAACTGCAGCGTTATGACCTAGAGGTAAAACATTACCAAGGTAAGAACATACCCGTAGCAGACACACTCTCTCGTAAGTTCTTATCTGATACACACCCCACCTTATCTGAAGGTATAGATATGCATGTGCATATGGTGTTATCAGCATTACCTGTATCTGATCGTAAGAAAGAAGAAATAAAATCTCTCACTGAACAAGACCCCCAGCTGGTCATACTGAAACAGGTCATAATTGAAGGCTGGCCTGAAAAGAGGTCAAGCTGTAAATCAGAGATAATTGACTATTGGAATTATAGAGAAACGCTTTCAGTTGTAGATGGGTTAATCTTGAAAGGTCAAAAAATAGTCATACCACAAGCCCTCAGACAGAAAATGCTAGACACTGTACATTCAGGACATTTAGGTATTGAGAAGTGTCTGAAAAGAGCTAGAGATGTTTTGTTTTGGCCAAGAATCTCAGTTGACATTTCCGATTTAGTGTCAAAATGCTCTATCTGCTTGGAGCGCAGAAGTTCTAACCAAAAGGAACCTCTCATTCCCCATGACGTCCCTGAATATCCATGGCAAAAAGTCGCCACAGACCTATTTACATGGGATAATAAAGAGTACATTGTTGTAGTAGATTATTTCAGTCGCTACTTTGAAGTTAAGACACTCGCAAGCTCAAAAAGTTGTACTGTTATCAATCACATGAAAAGTATATTCGCGCGCTTCGGAATACCAGAAATCGTTGTCAGCGACAATCAAACATGCTATTCTTCCCGAGAGTTCGCAAGCTTCGCGAAAGAATGGGATTTTCAACATGTTACATCGAGTCCCACATACCCTCAGTCGAACGGCCTAGCGGAAAAAACAGTTCAAACTGTAAAGAAAATTCTCTCAAAAGCAAAAGCCGATGGCAGAGAACCGCTTATAGGCATATTAGAGTATCGAGCCACTGTGCTTGATATCGGGTTCTCACCAGCACAATTGTTGATGGGCAGACAACTTAGATCTATTCTCCCAACAACCCGCGAGAAATTAATGCCCAAAATACCCAACACCGCTGAGGTCAAAAGGAAAATTACGCTTCGCAAGAATAAAACAAAGAATTATTATGATAAAAGTGCAAAACCACTAAAAACACTTAAGGAAGGGGAATCAGTTAGAGTTCAATTCAAAGGTCAAAACTGGGAACCTGCCGTTATAATAAGAAGACACAACGAAAGGTCATACTCAGTTCGCACCAAAGATGGTACCATTTATCGTCGAAATAGACGTCAGCTCATAACAACTAATGAACTACACCCCCTGCAATGTAGTATAAATGCCCCCTTCTCTCAGAATGAAAACACACTGTGTACAGCTGTAACATTTCCCGCAAATGCCAGTATGCCAATTTCACAGTCAATAGAATCTCGATGTTTCAGTAAAAATACACCTGAGCCTGACGCAAAATTCCCACAGGATTGTCAGCAAAGTGGATATTACACACGTTCTGGAAGGTTAGTAAAACCAAAGATAATCGAGTCATTGTAATCAGATACTCTCAGATAGAGAGGCTGAGCCCAGAGATCCGTCATTAGTGTCACGGTGTATCGTTTTGTTGATAAACACAGACAGTGATTCAAGATAAGGACCAGCTGTGTACATTAAATATATAAGGACCAGTTGTGTACATTAAATAGCAATCAAGCATGCAAAAAGTGTATTAAGACCTTCTTTGTAAGAAGAGAGATGTAACATTATACATGTGTAGCTGACCAATCAGAGCCCTCTGTGCATGAGTCATTGGTTCCACTGGTACTATCATCAGGCGTCTGCCTCTTTGATACCACTCTGTGTTAAGACCTCACAGTAGTCGTTTGTACATATTAAAGTTATTGATAGTTAGAACACGACGTCTTATATTATGTTTTAACACAATAACACAACAACATCTACGTGACATTTTTAACCCCCCTTGCCGCGTTTCTGCTCTCTCGACACAACTAAGACCATCTTACGTAAGGGGATTAGCTTTACCTTGGCCAATTTTACACATCAAACACGTCGGTCAGAATTACCTATTATACATGTACAAGTGGGTCGGGATAAATCGTGATACACTAGGCTACCAGAGCTGTCACTGTAGAGAATGCCTTCATTTCTTTACACATAAGACTATAGATAATGTTATAGCCCTTTTACACACAATGCTATATATAATGCTATAGTCCCTTTACACACAATGCTATATATAATGCCTTAGTCCCTTTATTCATACGACTATAGATAACACCATAGTCCCTTTACACATAAGACTATAGATAACGCCATAGTCCTTTACACATAAGACTATAGATAATACCACATTTCTTAACACATAATGCTATAGATAATGCCATAGTCCCTTTAAAACATAAGGCTATAGATAATGCCATAATCCCTTTTCACATAAGGCTATAGATAATGTCATAGTCCCTTTACACATAAGGCTGTAAATAACGCCATAGTCCTTTTACACATAAGGCTATAAATAACATCATAGACCTTTTAAACATCAGGCTATAGATAGTGCCATAGTCCCGTTACACATAAGGCAATAGATAATGTCATAGTCCCTTTACACATAAGGCTATATATATATATATATATATATATATATATATATATATATATATATATATATATATATATAATGCCATAGTCCCTTTACACATAAAGTTATAGATAACGCCATAGTCCATTTACACATAAGGATATATATATATATATATATATATATATATATATATATATATATATATATATATATATATAATATCATATCATAGTCCCTTTACACATAAGGCTATAAATAACACCATAGTTCTTTTACACATAAGGCTATATATAATGCCATAGTTCCTTTACACATAAAGGCTATAAATAACACCATAGTCCTTTTACACATCAGGCTATAAATAATGCCATAGCCCCTTTACACATAAAGCTATATATAATGCCATAGACCTTTTACACATCAGGCTATAGATAATGACTTAGTCCCTTTACACATAAGGCTATGTATAATGCCATAGACCTTTTACACATCAGGCTAAAGATAATGACTTAGTCCCTTTACACATAAGGCTATGTATAATGCCATAGACCTTTTACACATCAGGCTATAGATAATGACTTAGTCCCTTTACACATAAGGCTATGTATAATGCCATAGACCTTTTACACACAAGGCCATGGAGCATCCCTTAATCCATTTTCACACACTCTTTTCTATAGAGAATGCCTTAATTTTCACATCTACATACGATTTTCATATGCAATATGGAACATCTTTAACAAAATCAATGCATTTTACCCCATTTGTTTGTGAAAACTGAGATTTTCTGAGAACCTAAATTGGTGAATTAAAAAGGGGTCCAGTTAGTACGTTATAGATCTTTCAATTCATGATTTGTAATCACATAATCCATGAAAGCTGGTGCGCCACGAAAAATAACTAATTTACTGTATCAGCAAAGAAATATCCATGAAACCTATCACCCCTCGAAACCTGTCACCCCACGCGATTTCACAATATATATCAGTCCTGTCAAGACTAAGTCAAAGTCAGAAATATTTCAACGTGAATTCTCATGGAACGATAATTGGTAAGTATAGACTACGATGCATCACTGAAAAGTACTGACTGAACTCCTGAGGCCGTTCTTGATCGGCATATTTAATTATATGTTGCTGGTCTAAATCAGTTACACCTGATAACTGAACAGATGATGAAACCATGTCTGAAATGTTTGATTAATTACTTGCTTCAGGATGAAAATGGTTATTATTACATGTTATACCTATTTTTATACTGTAAAGACATCTCAGAGGAATGTATCCTTTTTATATGTATATCTCTCCATCACGGCACGGTAATTTAAACCCCAGAAGCTTGGGGTTTAAAAAAAAGCATGGATTAATTCATCTATCTCATTTGCAGACCTCCCGTGTTTTGTTTCATGTTCATCTTCATCACAATTCTCTTATCTAATTCACGTATTTACGTCTATTTCATCATACCGACACTTTATTATTGATTGATCTTCAAATAATTTGTTATTCTTATTGAGCAATTCTGTCCCAACCCCAACTCTCAAATGTTACCCCCCCCCCCAAAAAAAAAAAAACAAAAAAAAAAAAACACAGTCAATAGTACTTTGGTATTTTGACATGGCTTTTCAGTCAAACCATATACAATTAGCAAGAAGCAACAATTTTGTTGCTGTATAATTACACATAGTGCGCATGCGGATCAGAGCTTGTGTTGTTCGTTCTGCTGATAACTTCTAACAAACTGTATAGATCTATAGCTACCAGCGCATTATACAGATCCTGGTCTGTGCAGTTGCCATTTTGACTCGACATGTTAGGCAGTATATACCATAATATATTCTGCTGCTATTTATTAATATGCAAGAAACTTATCTGAAATAAAGTAGCATGGAAATACATGTATCTGTCATTTAACACACACACACACACACACACACACACACACACACGCACGCTTAAACAAATCAGCGTGATGGCTCAGAACGCATCAACAACAACGAACTTAAGAGGTGGTCAGTCAATTCACGTACCTCTGCTCTACCATCACCAACAACTTATCGCCCATTGCTGAGCGCATCAAGCGGATTGTAAAGGCATCAACAACTCTCTCCAGGTTGTCGCAAAGAGCGTGGAACAACAGCATGTTGACTCTGAACACTAAGATCTCCGTGTACCGTGCCTGCCTTCTAAGCACTCTCGTGTACGCCAGTGAAACCTGGACAATGTACACCTCCCAAGAAATAACACTGAGCGCGTTTAACATGCTATGTCTTCGACGCATACTCGGGATCACTTGGAGTGATCAAGTGACAAACAACGAGGTGCTTGAACGTGCCAAGATTCGCAGCATGGCCACACTCTTCCGCCAACGTCGCATCTTATGGCTGAGCCATGTACGTCGGATGGATGACAGACGGATCCCCAAAGACCTTATTTATTCTGAACTTGCCCCTGGCAAAATGTCGATCGGACGGCCACATCTCCGCTTCAACAATGTCTGCAAGAACGACATGAACGCCATTGACATCAATGTCAACACCTGGGAAGAGCTTGCTCTTGACAGGTACAGCTGACGAGAAGCTCTGATTACTGGTTTGAAAGCCGGCGAGGACAAGCAACACTTGCTATCTGATGAAAAGCGATCTCGGAGGAAGAAGCAGTTCCAACACAAACAAGACTCAATTTCAAGTGAAGCAAGGACTGCCACTCCGATGTTGGTCTACATAGCCACTACAGACGCTGCACAACCACCAACCGGGACATCTCTCATGGGCGCTTTTCCATCGTGTCTCGAGATTAACGGATGCCATCACATATACGTTACTTATTTTTATACGGTTTACTTTGCATGTACAATAGAAATGAGTTTTGTTGGCACCTTTCTTGCAAGCGCCGTAGAGTGTGGCTTCCACGATACATTCCAAATTAGAAGGAACTTGAACAATGGTCTTAAACAGGAATGATATAATCTATGTCATACTTGTAATATGAAATTCAACGACTTAATTAAATAAGAATACCTAACATTAAACATACAATCAGGAAGAGATGGATAATAAAAATATAAGTACACTATTCCAAGATGGATGCATATATTTATATTTTAGCCAGCTACATAGAGGTTATTATTCCGTTGCTAACTTAATAGTGATAGGCTATATCATGTGTCACATTTATTCTTTAGTTTCTCAGTATTTTTTTTAATTAAAAATTCATTTATCTATTATATACCATAGCAATCTCCATAACTAGAAGACGTTGTCATATGCAGTCATCACAATTTATGTCTAGGTAGTAATCAGGGCTAGCTCAACATTACCAAAAAAAGGTCACTATGATCTGTTCTCATGCTTGAGTAATTTGTATGTTAAGATATATGTTCATAACACGTGCACAATAGATATAATTCACCCATACTCAGCCATGGCAAACAAAGTCCACGTGACCTATTTCACTGCTTAACTAAATTTTTTATTTTCGTATGTTCATTCGCAACACCCTCCATTCTTCAGAGGCAAATGTATCAATACTCACCAAAATTCGTATATTGATGCCTCAGCAACTCAACGATATTAAAAACTAAATTATTGCCACGTATAGTTCGTGTTGTACACTTTGTCACCATATGGTATTTTGCCCCACCATGCAACTAGAAGTACACACATATCAAACCTTACACCGTAACTCATCTGTACAGGTTTATACATTGTCCGTATATTCTGGTTAGTTTGGGGAATAGTAATTAGATAATTACCCAGGTATCGAGTTGGAACCTTGTCAGATATGTTTCTTTTGTCTTCTCTTTATTTGTAACCTGTCACAATTATTAAAACACAATCTTACCTGGAAATAAATATATACGATATGAATTTAGTTAACTCCTGCAATATCATAATTTCATATCCGTCAAGCAATGCGTGTTAAGCTTGTCACATGATTCTCTTTACTACCGAATTAAAGAAACCCTTGTGTGTTTAAGAACAAACCATATATAAATATTAATCAGCTGTTTGCCAATTATGTGTTTCTATATACAAAAGCAAAACATTTAAATAGCTTTGATTCAAAATAAAACTTGTATTAATATTTCAACGCTGACTTTTAATCTCCAATCTATGCAGTGTGTACATTATTCACTGATTCCCCCTCCGAAGATCTGTTCCTTAATATTCAAGAGTGACAGTATCGTCAACAAACTTGATACGTCTTGCAAGACACCAAAAGCTGAATTTTCAAAATGATTTTAATGCAAATAAAGACCATATTTATTTATCTATTAGTTTTGCTGATTGAACATTTGTATTTTCAATATATATAAATATTCTCTGACAAAAACTGAAAGCGTCTTTCTCATTCTCCTTTTGTACTGTCATGTAGCCATGAACTTTTTCCACACAGCATTGTGTACCAATTCATTATTATTGTACGTAAGTAAGTTTCACTCTAGACCTGGGATTAAGAGGCAATTAAACCAATCAGCCAATGTAATGATTATTTTAAGTACGACAATGTTATGGTCATTATTATACATTTTCTGTACCTCTATTCGTGTGTGCTTGAAATTTTGTAATTATGCACATATATTCTACCCTGGTATCTAACGGTATATGGTTATACTATTGATGACGAAAATGTTTAAATTAGCACAGCTGTGCAATCTGTTTGACAAGGTAGATAATGATAACAGACCCGAAGCAGCCTGCTCAGTACGAGTCAGATAAACTATCTTCGTCATTTGATTGTTCATGCACCTTGTGCACATCCTGTGCTGGTTGTTTTCCTACAATTAGCCTCTCACTTGCCAATTTTACTTGCTATTTGTGCAGACTTTTTGTTATATCATTTATACCATTCTTAGCAGCATGGATAAGACCAGGTTTTTATCAAGATCGGACTGGGATTGCTAACAAAATATAGATTTTTAAAAAAAAATCAATCACGAACAAAATTATCGCATAACTAGTTGCCTGTGCAATCTATTCAATAACGATCGATCTGAGCAATGTATACACGTGCAACTTAGAACTGATGCGTTGCGCATGGCTAGCATATATTTTGCCCCCAATTATCTTTTTCTGGGTGATTCCAGGTTTTATTTACATAGATATTTACATTTGTGCAGAACTCGTATGTACTTTAAGTTATGTGTTTTCCTGTAGACGATGAAAACTCTAATCTAATCATATATCCTCCTTCTGTAAATTTAATATGTTAGGTTTGTGTGTGTGTGTGTGTGGAGAGAGAGAGAGAGAGAGAGAGAGAGAGAGAGAGAGAGAGAGAATCGCGTGGTTTTCATAGCTTAATTACATACTTTTTCAGAATACTTTTGTTTCATTTGCAAAAATAAAAAAGTGTTTTTTAGAAACTATTTGAACCAGGTAATGGTCACATAAAGACACACACACACCCTCGCGAATTGGGTATCGAGTCCTTATACTGGTCCCATAAAGACACCCTTAAGTTACAACCGACCCACGAGAAGCTACCGGCAAGCATTCTCACATACCCACATTAGCCGAGCCTGAGACTCGAACCCACGCAGACAGAGATGGCAGTGATCCTTAACGGTAAGCGCTTTAGACCACTCAGCCACTCTGGGTCCCCGGTACAGCTTGAGACACCCGCATAACAATTGGGTACCGAGTCCCTATTCTGGTCACATAAAGACCCCCCACCTCTATCAAACAATTGGGTCTGGAATCCCTAGAATGGTCACATAATGACCCCCCAGCACATTGGGTATCATGTCCCTATACTGGGCACATAAAGACACCCTTAGCATACAAATGGGTTAGGAATCCTTATAATGGTCCGTATAGAGGCATCCCCAGAATACAGTTGGCTCTGGTCCACGTCCACTTTCTGTGTATGATTTGTGTGGGATTATACAAGTAAACAAAACACACGTTAATGAATAAACGAATCGATAGAATGGATCAGTCGTCGCCAACTTTTTTTTATTTTATTTTTAAAATTGCCGAGACTGTATGAGCAAGTTATATTTTTAAATGTCGGGTCGGTAATAGATGTTGTGGCTGTAACAGATGTTTTAAAGCAGAGGTTGTAAATTTTCCAAAGAAGAAAACTCAAGCGGGTATGACGAAGATTACTGGTGTAAGGGAGATAACTTCGAAATGTTGTTCTTATACAATTATCTCTCATCACACACACACACACGCGCGCACATTGGGAAATAAATAATGGTGTTCAAAGGAGTTATAAACTTGTCAGTCACACATATAATAGTGTTGAAGCTATATATCGCAATATGTTTTTTTTGTACCGCGATTTTTTTTCTCCGACCGTCTTGCTTTGATCTTACAAATCTGTGTGTTCCTCGCAATGTTTCCGATGTATATCAGTAAGCATTATTCGGTATTCGGCAAATTAAAGGGGTGGGGGAATAGTGGGGCTAGCCAAGACCAGGGGTTATTGTTCAAGTGAAAACTAATTTATAAATTTTACTTTGCCTCAGATGTTTATGTCCTGTTCCTAATGACACTAAATACAAGTATTCAATCCAGATTTCACAGAGTGAAGAATGAGAGTCCTGTTCCTAATGACACTAAATGAACAGTATTCAAACCAGACTTCACAGAATGAAGCATGATATTGACTTGTTCAGGAAGAATGTTTAATAACGTCGGAAAGCTAATCAGTGCAATTTTCCACTCCTTGCACATGTAGCAAGGATAAGGTTATGCATTCCTACAACTTTCGTGTATAGAGTCTTTATTTAGTACAGCAGGAGACATTGTTACTAAACAGATGGCTGTTCTGAATTCAAAGGTTGTTGATATGTTAAATTTCCTCAAGAAAAAAGATGACTCTACGACTATTATCTATTCACCATTTCCACAGACCTTACTAAAATATTCCTCAAGAAAATATGATACTTCGAGTATTATCTATTCACGATTCCACAGGCCTAATTAAAATGTTCCTCAAGAAAAATATGACTCTTCGACTATTATCTATTCACCATTTCCACAGACCTAATTAAAACGTTCCTCGAGACAAATATGATTCTTCGACTGTAATCTATTCACCATTCCACAGACCTAATTAAAACGTTCCTTAAGACAAATATGATACTGCGACTATCATCTATTCACGATTTCGACAGAACTAATAAAACTCAATGCATTTTAAGCTTCAAATTCACATTTTTAAAATTTGGATTAAAAATTAACTTAACGCTTCAACACTGAAAACAGACATTTTTTAAATGCCAATATGCAAACTGACCTTTTCCTTTCTGAACTTCTATTTTGATACTATAAATTTGCTTCCTGTTAAAAGTCATCGACACTCCGGCAATGCAAGCTGGTTGTTAAGTAAAACTTTTTGATTTATGATTCTTGTTATAGCTGTATGTGTATTAAATTCTTCAATGTTAACTCCACCAGTAAGTTGCTCAACTGCTCAGGTGGACTACGTATTTAAAGCATCCGCCTCGGATGGAGGAGGTCGCAGGTTTGAAACTTCGGCCGAATCATACCAAAGACCTATAACAATAGTACTAGCATCTGCCTCACTTGGTGCTTAACATTAAGAGGCTAGTGTTAGGGCTGATTGGCCTGGTGTCAGGATAATGTGACTTGGTGGGACATGATGTCACGTGTCTGCGGATTGATGCCCCAATGCTAGACTTCACAATAAACTGCCGATCTGCAGACATCGTAGCGATATGACTAGAATTGTTCAAACTACGTTAAAATGTTCAAAACAAACCCCAGACATTTCTTTCTTCTCCTTTCAAGAGTGTGATAGTACTATTTTGTGATGGTACTATATATTCTAACTTATATGACAAGACCAACTGCAAACTGCACACACCCAAACCTGCCGTCACATAATGCACCGGCAGATTTGGGTCTGTGCAATTTGTTAGGTGTAATCAATAAAACAAAATTATAGAGTCTGATCTGCATACACAATGCGCAACTGCAGATACAGATCATTGTTGTTTGCAGTGTGAATAAAGGGCAAGATAAACATCACTATATACAATTTAACTCATTGTTCACATGTCATTCTATTTGGCATAGTCATAATGGATAGTTCCGACCTGTCAATCAAACTGGGCACATATACCAATCAAATGTAGGTATCGATTTCACTGCGTACTTACACGTTGCTATCCACCATATTTATTCACAAACACGAGACTACACTTGATTACTCTCGTATTACATTGCCGAAGAACTTGAGAAACATAAGGCAAACAATCACTGAAAATCTGTCAGAAAAAAAAAAAGAGACTTTTTAAAGATAAATTCTCAAACCAAACAACGTGGAAATATCTACTTTGGAAGTGAGGCATTATTTATAATATAATCATATTTTTCATATATACTCAAAACTGGTTTAACGAAATGATAATATTCGTTGTGCTTGTCAAAACGTTGAACACAATTTTATGCTAATTGTATACTTATGTTCAAATTGTATATCTTATTAGAGCCATACTATTATATGCAATAGAAAACCTTTGTGTATACGTGTTATTTACTTTTACTTTTATTAAATTGGTTTTATTTTCTTTTAAAACTTCTGCATCATGCTTCATTAGTGCCGATTTTATTAAAAGATTTAATCTTAAGCTTTGACTTGTAAGTGGTGTCAAGCTGACAAAACACCACCCTGAACTTTACATTATGGATTGTCCCTAATCCTATTTATCTATAATATAATACTAATAATACATATCAACACATAGATATAAATTCTTCCCAAATAAAATCTATCTATCTATCTATCTATCTATCTATCTATCTATCTATCTATCTATCTATCTATCACGAAACACATTACTATCACACACTTGAATTTTTAGTATATAAACTGATTTCTAATGAAACATTGAAGATTCGTCAATAAGATATAACGTATTACTTTTGATTTTTTTAAATTAATTTATTAGTTTATTTTATGTTTCTTTAATGTACATTGCACATAATAAAAATATTAATAAAACTTTATCTCTATTTATTCAGAAAATGTATATATATTTACATTGAATACAGTGTTTATTTAGAGGAGGGTTTAAAAATGATTTAAAATTTCTGAAGAGGCAAAACTAGTACAATATTTATTTTCTATTTATTAAGCATGGGGTGATAAATTGTCTATATCATATATATATATATATATATATATATATATATATATATATATATATATATATATATATATATATATATATATATATATATATATATAGTAGTTTTAAGATTTTCATTAGATCCTGAATGGCCTGTTTGTGTGCTGGTAATTGAACATGTCTGGTCAAGGGTTTATGTCCTAAAATCAGCATTTCCACGTGTGAAAGAATTTTGTTTGGTAGTTTTCACACATCACCTTCAACGCATCTCATTTTTTTTCCATTAATTTACAGATATGGTCCATTTTGTTTCCAGTCTGAATTGAAAGAGTACTTGTGTTTTCTTGGCGTTAGATGGACCATTTGTTTCATCGTTGCCATCTTTAAGCACACCACTAGCACCATCCGATATGGGATTAGTATGAGGAAATGTTTGTTTGCTGTCATTGTGCTTATTGACAGAAACTTCTGTACCCTGACTGTTAATAGAAGTGTTACTGCTAAAATAATGATAAAGTGTCTATGTTGTAACTGATTCTACCATTTAGCACGTCATATCATGGCAGCCTCTGTATCAAACATGCTCTTCTGACCTTTCTTATTAAACAATCAAAATTGTGCACATGACACACAGAAATAAGTGACATATTTACAACTATACAAATACAACATTTCTCCGCGAGCGTCAGCCTGGAATTTTCTAGCAAAAGATAAAGAATCGCATTTGTCACGTTGTAAGGATTAACCAAATTTCAACACGTATATTTATGTTAGACAACGAGACTGATAATTTCGCGCCGTCGATATGTATGAAGGTCAATTAGGCAAATAATGAGGTATCAAGCCAGTTAATTAACATGGCATAACATTTGTAACTGGCCGCATTTTGGGCAAGCAGTTAAGTAAAAATTGTGATAACATGTTTCACAGGTAAGTGATGGAAGTATGCGTTCGAATCGAAGGAACATCAAGTGGCGGTCGTAAATTCACCGTTGACAGAATATTGGGAGGGGGCAGTGTCTGATAATTATGTGAATCAACATCCACTCAGAATTGAGCAAGGTGTGGCCAAGATTAGAATCGCAAGCTTATGTCTATTATCTTGAGAACTAAACCTCACTAGTTTCTAAAACCATCTTGCGCAAATTATAAGGGAAGATAAGCTACTCCGACGTTATTCGAAATTGGCGGGAAACTTGTTATTTTGGGAATTACAAATGACTTCAGTACAGGTCAGAGAATATTTGCTCGATTGTTGTGAAACGTTTTCGGCAAAATAAGTGTACTTTAATTTTTGCAGTATGTATACGTTAATACGTATAATCACCATTTGTAGGGTTTGATTAATTCGTAGTGTTTGATATATATGCATATTTTGAGATATCAGCAATGTTTATGTAAAGGATTAATATTGTAAGACAATATTGGGTTAATTGGTATTAACATTGTGAATTTATTCATTTGATATTATAGATTTGCAAATGTTGAATTGAATTATAAACTTTGTATAATGGTGGCAGTGTGCAATATTAGTTAATAGGGATTTGCCTATCTGTGTATACTTTGTAGGAGTATCATGTGTTAGGATATATCAGTGCATGGATATGTACATATCTGTGTACACTTTGTAGAAGTGCAATGTACAGCAAGGCGTCTGATTATGTGATATTGTTCTGTATAATAAGATAGAGAATCTATATATACCGTGTACGCATAGAGAATGTGTATTTCGATGGGCACGAATGCGTGACCAAAGAAAGTAATGACGTATCTGATGACATTGTTGTTTAGTGTCAGGTAGGGGAATATGCTATGCCAATGTCCTTGTGTGTTAATACAGGAAGCTTTTAGGGACAAGAGAAACTGTATGAAACAGAGAGAATTACCCCAGTGCAGTTGGTCAGAGTCTCTGGGAGACAAACGAAAGGGAAGAACGGAGGCACAAGTTTGGCGGTCTGGGGGAAATTGGATTACCAGTCCAGATAAAGATCATACAGATGAGTAGGAACACAGGACAGGAGGAAAATCTATAACACTAAGTCAGATGATGAAATAAGCCGTCACTTGGTCTCGTGAAAGACGAGTGATAGGGACTTAATTAAAATTTAATTTAAGAGATGACTGTTATTGAATTTTATTAAATTGTTGTTATTTGAATTTCACATGTTGTGCATTCATTAATTGAACTGTCAGTACCGCTGATGAGGACTCGGAGCATTGCATCTCTATCACTAATTCAATTTCTGACAGAAACGAGCCAGGGTGGGAATTCTGTAGTAGTTTAAATAATATTGGGAGCACCCAATCGAAGCGAAATAACAAGAAAAACCTTTACATGGGCGTTCTCGTTCGGGATGTGAATTAGACATAAATATTTTCTTTACGATCTAACGTGTATTTGTTAGGAAGTAGTAGTGAACAGTGCAATATTTTATATCCTGTGTATTTTAATTTGTTCGATTTTTCATTTTGTGTTTGTTATATTTTAATATTTGCAATCTTGGTAGTTTTTTTTTATTACTTGCAGTAATTGTGAAGCATATGTCGAGCAAATATCTTATCTGAGCGAAGTTAGGGGTCAACAGGTGAGTATTTGGTTAGAAACGTTAAAAGCTGTCAATTGTTTAAAACCCTAAGACAAGGTATCGCTTAATCTTAATATAATAATAACATGGCTTCTAAAAGACAGATGGTTAAGGAGTACTGTGCCATCGGAACGGAATATCTAGGCTACGAGGGAGATCGCCTGGTAGCGTTTATAGAAGAACGCATAAAAGAATGGAAGGCTGGAAAAGCCGCCGCAAGAGAAACCAATATAGAGCTGGCCCGGATATCCGTCGAAAGAAAACCCCAGAAAGAACTAGAGCTGCCCTGGATATCCACGGACCAGCCACAAAAGAACGAGAGCTCACTCACGCTCTCGAAATGGAAAATGTATGGGTAGGAGATAGGGCTAACGATAGGGACGACTCCAGTACGATCCCGGGGGGAAGCGTACAACCATTCATGGACCACCGAATGGTAAAGATAAGTATCCCGCGATTCAATGACAAAGACGAGTTCATTAACGATTTGCTCGTGCATTTTGACCGCAAAATTGGGCGATCAACGTCTCAGCCTTTTCGCAAGGTGCAGCTCGCGAAGTTAACCACAACATAGCTGCCGACTAGGCTGATGACTACGATGCGGTCGAAAAGGCCCTTCTTTGCCATTATCTGCTGACTGCCGAAACGTAACGTAAACTTTTTTGGGACTCGACAAAAAAGACAATGGAGACCAATGATCAATTCTACACCCGCGTTCGAGGGTTATTTGAGAAGTGGATGAAGATGGCCGATATCGAACGATCGTTCGACAGGCTACGAGAGGTCATACTCTAGGTGCATGTCCTGAGTACGTACCATCGCGAGTTGACAGTCTTTCTAGCAGAGAGAGAGAGAACACCGGACGCTCGGAGAAATCTTTAGCATGGCGGATAGATACTAGCAGGCACACTCGAAGAGTGGAGGTTCTGGAGGCGCCGACTGACCCAGACCCACTGAGTCGCACCGTGAGGAGGGAGGGAGAGCCGGCTGTCCGTAACCTCAGGGAAGCACGCCACCATTAGGCCCGGACAGGCCTCGCCAACGAAAACCAAACATGCAGGTCGACGAGGGCCGCCAACGTGTTTCAACTGCAAGTGCCCGGGGCATTTATCCAGGGACTGTCCCAAGGGCGGCAGACCCAGGGTGAATGTCGGTTCTAATAAAGATTGCACGCCGGAGGCAAGCTGTAAACCAGCAAACCTTGCGCCTGCAACTGTCAACGGACAAGATGCCACCATACAGCTCTTGTAGACAAGAAATACGTGAAGCCTGAGGACTACACAGGGGAGGTAAATGAAGTCCAGTACGCGAACAGCACGCATGATTCGTTGCCAGTGGCTGTCACTGACCTCGTTTCACCGTACGTGAAGGGGGAAATTGAAGCTGAGTGCTTGGCTGGATTGTCACATGACGTCCTACTGGGATGTCATTATGTGTTGCCACAACCGAACCGCGAAACTTGCACACCGCTACCTGTAAGTGCTGTGGAAACCGATGCTGAGCTTCACAAACGGATTGAAAAGGTTTCAACAACTCTCTCCAGGTTGTCACAAAGAGTGTGGAACAACAGTATGCAGACCCTGAACACAAAGATCTCTTTATATCCTGCCTGTGTGTGGTAGGCACTCTCTTGTAAGCCAGTGAAACCTGTACTAGTACGCCTCACAAGACAAAAGGCAAAGCTCCTTTCATATGCGATGTCTCCAATGCATACTCGGGATCACTTGCAGTAATCGATTGATCAACAACGAGGTGCTTGAACGTGCCAAGATTCCCAGCATGGTCACACTTCTCCGCCAACGTCTCATCCGATGGCTTGGCTATGTACGTCAGATGGATGACGGAAGGATTCCCCAAAACCTTATTTATTCGGAACTTGCCTCTGGCAAAATGTCGATCTGACGGCCACATCTCCACTTCAAGGATGTCTGCAAGCGTGGCATGAAAGTCCTTGACATCGATGTCAACACCTGGGAAGAGCTTGCTCTAGACAGGTACAGCTGACGAGAAGCTCTGATTACTGGTTTGAAAACCGGCGAGGACAAGCAACACTTGCTAGCTGATGAATAGCGATCTCGGAGGAAGAAGCAGTTCCAACACAAACCAGATTCAATTTTCAAGTGAAGCAAGGACTTCCACTCCGGTGTTGGGCTACATAGCCATTACAGACGCTGCACAACCACCAGCCGGGATATCTCTCATGGGCGCTTTTCCATCGTGTCTCGAGACTAACGTATGCCATCACATATACGTTACTTATTTTATACGGTTTACTTTGCATGTACAATATAAATTAGTTTCGTAGGCACCTTTCTTGCAAGAGCCGTAGAGTGTGGCTTCCACGATACATTCCAAATTAGAAGGGACTTGGACAATGGTCTTAAACAGGAATGATATAATCTATGTCATACTTGCAATATGAAATTCAACGACTTAATTAAATAAAAATACCTAACATTAAATATACAATCAGGAAGAAATGGATAATAAATATATAAGTACACTATTCCAAGATGGATGCATATATTTATATTTTAGCCAGCTACATAGAGGCTATTATTCCGTTGCTAACTTAATAGTGATAGGCTATATCATGTGTCACATTTATTCTTTAGTTTCTCAGTATTTTTTTAAATTAAAAATTCATTTATCTATTATATACCATAGCAATCTCCATAACTAGAAGACGTTGTCATTTGCACTCATCACAATTTATGTCTAGGTAGTAATCAGGGTTAGTTCAACATTACCAAAAGGTCACTATGATCTGTTCTCATGCTTGAGTAATTTGTATGTTAAGATATATGTTCCTAACAAGGCACAATTGATATAATTCACCCGTACTCCTCAAAACTTGTACACTGTATATGGATGTATTATCAAGAAGAGTAATTCAGCCATGCCAAACAATGGCCACGTGACCTATTTCACTGCTTAACTAAGTTTTTTATTTTCGTATTTTCATTCGCAACACCCTCCATTCTTCAGAGACGAATGTACCAATACTCACCAAAATTGGTATATGGATGCATATAAGGTTCAGCAACTCAACGATATTAAAAACTAAATTATTGCCACATATAGTTCGTGTTGTACACTTTGTCACCATATGATATTTTGCCCCACCATGCAACTAGAAGTAGACACATATCAAACCTTACACCGTAACTCATCTGTACAGGTCTTTACGTTGTCCGTATATTCTGGTTAGTTTGGGGAATAGTAATTAGATAATTGCTCAGGTATCGAGTTGGAACCTTGTCAGAGATGTTTCTTTGGTGTTCTCTTTATTTGTAACCTGTCACAATCATTGAAACACAATCTTACCTGGAAATTAATACATACGATATGAATTTAGTTGACTCTTGCAATATCATAATTTTATATCCGTTTAACAATGCGTGTTAAGCTTGTCAAATGATTCTCTTTACTACCGAATTAAAGAAACCATTGTGTGTTTAAGAACAAACCATATATAAATATTAATCAGCTGTTTGCCAATTATGTGTTTCTATATACAATAGCAAAACGTTTAAATAGCTTTGATTCAAAATAAAACTTGTATTAATATTTCAACGCTGACTTTTAATCTCCAATGTATGCAGTATATACAGTATTCACTGATTCCCCCTCTGAAGATCTGTTCCCTAATATTCAAGAGTGACAGTATTGTCAACAAACTTGATACGTCTTGCAAGACACCAATGGCTGAATTTTCAAAATGATTTTAATGCAAATAAAGACCCTATTTTTTAAAAACTGAATGGGTCCCCGAGTGGCCAAGTGCTCTAAAGCGCTCCCCGTTACGGATCACTGCCATCTCACATCTGACTGCGTGGGTTAGAGTCTCGGATTCGGCCAATGTGGTATCTGAGAATGCTTGCCATGGCTTCTCGTGGGTCGGTGGTTCTTTCTGTGGTTTTCACGGGTTCTTCCTCCACCGTTAATACTGGCCGCTATGTATAGCCTATCTTGTGCTGAAAAATGGCGTTAAACCCTACAAGAACAACAACAACAACAACAAAAACTTGCGTCTTGAAATTTCTAATCAGGCACAGAGATTCTACGCTGGTGTTTGAAGGTACATGTATATGGATATAATATTGATGAAGAAAATGTGTAGATTAGCAGAGCTGTGTAATGTGTTTGACAATGTAGATAATGATAAGAGACCCGAAGCAGACTGCTCAGTACGAGTCTGTTAAACTATATTCGTCATATGATTGTTCATGCACGTCCTTTGCTGATTGTTTTCATACAATTAACCTCTCACTTGCCAATTTTACTTGCTATTTGTGCAGACTTTTTGTTATATCATTTATACCATTCTTAGCAACATGGATAAGACCAGGTTTTTATCAAGATCGGACTGGGATTACTAACAAAATATAGATTTTAAAAAAAAATCAATCACGAACAAAATTATCGCATAAGAGCTGATGGGTTGCGCAGGGCTAGCATATATTTTGCCCCCCAGTTATCTATTTCTGATTGAGTCCAGGTTTACATTTGTGCAGAACTCGTATGTACTTTGAGTTGTTTTTTTCTGTAGGCGATGAAATCTCTAATCTAATCATATATCCTCATTTTGTAACCTTAATATGTTAGATGTGTGTGTGTGTGTGTGTGTGTGTGTGTGTGTGAGAGAGAGAGAGAGAGAGAGAGAGAGAGAGAGAGAGCAGGGAGGGGGAGATAATAACGTGGTTGTTATAGCTTAATTACATACTTTATCAAAATATTTTTGTTTCATTTCCCAAAAAGATATGTCGTTTAGAAACTACTTGAACTAGATAATTGGCAGAAGAGACATCTACCAAAGATACAAGAAAATTTAAATTACACAACTGTATAATTCATACACTTTAAGTTTCGACTAAAATCTGGAAGTAGAGGAAATATGTCATGAGCTGCATTTCCGCGTTCATTCTCTTAACCACTCCCACTCCAATCTAACCCTTATAAAAATGTATTGAAATAGGACCACTTAGTACAGCTTTAGACATCCGCAAAAACAATTGGGCCCAGAGTCCCTATACTGGTCATATAAAGACCCACCCCCTCCCCCCTGTAAACAATTGGGTCTGGAATACCTATAATGGACACGTTATGACACCCCCAACAAATTGGGTATCGAATCACTATACTGGTCCCATAAAGACACTCGTCGCATACAAATAGGTCAGGTATCCTTATAATGGTCCGTATAGAGGCATCCCCAGAATACAATTGGCTCTGGACCACTTTCTGTGTATGATATGCGTGGGATTATGCAGGTAAACAAAACACACACTAATGAATAAACGAATCGATAGAATGGATCAGTCGTCGCCAACTTTTTTATTTTACTTTTAAATTTGCCGTGACTGTATGAGCAAGTTATGTTTCTAAATGTCGGGTCGGTAACAGATGTATTTTTAAGTGTTGTGGCGGTAACAGTTGCTTTAAAGCAGAGGTTGTAAATTTTCCAAAGAAGATAACTGAAGCGCGTATGACGGAGATTACTGGTGTAAGGGAGATAATTTCGATATGTTTACGCCTGTGTCGAATTTTTGTTTTTATACAATTATCTCTCATTACAACCCCCCCCCCCCACCCCCACCCCCCCACACACACACTGGGAAATAAATAATAGTGTTCAAAGGAGTTATGAACTTGTCAGTCACACATATAATAGTGTTGAAGCTATATATCTCAATACGGCTTTTTGTACCGCGATTTTTTTTCTCCGACCGTCTTGCTTTGATCTTACAAATCCGTGTGTTCCTCGCAATGTTTCCAATGTATATATCAATACCCATTATTCGGTATTCGTGCAAATTAAGGGGGGGGGGGGGATGGTGGGACTAGTCAAGACCAGGGATTATTGTTCCAGTGAAAACTATTTTATAAATTTTACTTTGCTTCAGATATTTATGTCCTGTTCCTAATGACACTAAATGTATAGTATGCAATCCAGGTTTCACAGAGTGAAGCATGACATTGACTTATATCCTGTTCCTAATGACACTAAATGAACAGTAATCAATCCAGACTTCACAGAATGAAGCATGAGATTGGCTTGTTCAGGAACGAATGTTTAATAATGTCGGAAAGCTAATCAGTGCAAGCTTGCACCCCATGCACATGTAGCAAGGATACGGTTATGCATTCCTACAACTTTCGTGTGTAGAGTCCTTAGTACAGCAGGAGACATTGTTACTACACAGATGGCTGTTCTGAATTCAAACGTTGTTGATTTGTTAAATTTCCTAAAGAAAAATACGATGCTTCGACCATTATCTATTCACCATTCAACATACCTGATTGAAACGTTCCTCAAGAAAAATATGATACTTCGACTGTAATCTATGCACCATTTTCACAGATCTAATTAAAACGTTACTCAAGAAAAATGTGATACTTCGACTATTATCTATTCAAGATTTTCACAGAACTAATAAAAATCAACGCATTTTAAGCTTCAAATTCACATTTTTAAAATTTGGATTAAAAATTAACTTTACACTTTAACAGTCAAAACAGACGTTTTTTTTAAAAAATGCAAATGGACAAACTGACCTTTTCCTTTCTGAACTTCACTTTTGATACTATAAATTTGCTTCCTGTTAAAAGTCGTAGACACTTAGGACTTTGCATTATCCTCTGATACTAAATCAACTAATCAAATTAGTAGGACTATATAACATGCATCAAAATATCTTTTGTTGCACATGACTAAAAACTCTTGTCGAACAACCTTTGCCAAACTGTGTATTACTATTTATAGATTTTAGAATAAGTTTTCAAGTCTGGTATCATCGTTTTTTCTTCTTTGAAGGTTTTGAAAGATTAGCAGATGCACAAATTGTTACCTGTCTACCCACTGACTGCTCTAGATGGTCTTTTATGTGGAATCTGGCTAAGAAACTTGCGCAAAAGGCAGTAAAAAGAAGAGATGATGCATAATGTATTTGATTATAAACAAGCAAGTACATAACGATATAAGCGACCTTCTTTCACAAAGAAGACATGATGCATATCATTATCCCCTCTGTAAGTGTCAAAGCATCACACCAGTCAATAACGTACTTTTTTCAGACATCCTTGTACCCATTTCCATATTTGTGTATCTTGAAGAAAGCGATTATTTAATCCAACTAACTGGCTACCATTGTATTATGATATTGAGAAAGGTCACCTCAATATCATATATAATAAACTCAGGCATTCATGAATGCCCCAAAATGTTTACTTCTGGTTATGATAAAGATTCCGAGCGCTGTTTTGCCCTTTATTTAATACCCTAAGATCGCAGATCTTTCGGTCTATCTTTCGAGGCAATCTTTTTGTTACTCTGGATTTATTACAGCAAGGTGACGTCAAACTAAGTAAAGAAACAAAACAAATTATATCATATTCTTAAATATTGAGAAATGTATCAACAAAGCAAACAACTTTTAATACTTACAATTACATCCTTAGTAACAAATGTATAAAAGAAAAGAACGAGACAAACGTAACTTAACTAGTAAAGTGCCCCCTCCTTCTCCGTTCTCTTCTTCTCTCTCTCTCTCTCTCGTTAATTACTTACCGCCATCTCCTTAATATTTTCAGATGGTTTAAAAGTTTAAGCTGCTGGATGGTGTTTGGATCATATAACATAACGTGTTCCTACCATTACTCGTTTTCTTTTACATGACAATGCGTTTATGGCATCGAATGACCGTTGCAACTAATCACGTGACATTTCAGTCATGGTTGTGGAACACAGCGGCATTATTTGCCTTCGTCAAGTAGGTTGTCAAATTTGTATCGGGATTATACATGTATTCCTTCGATTCCATTGCTTTATTCCTTCAAGAGACGCACGTTATTGTCACTTGCAAATTTAACTATCTCAGACTTCTATTTATCCGTAAAGATTAATTTTGGCTACAGTCATACTTACGTTATAGTTATCCTTTAATATGTAAATTTTACATGTTGATTTGGTTCTTCTCCGGTAATGCAGGCTGGTTGTTTAGGTAAAACTTTTTATTTTTGCTTCTTTTATAACTTTATGTGTATTAAATTCTTCAATATTTTTGTTTTATTGGGATTTTTAACGTAGCTTTAACAATTTTTCAGTCATAACGCTACGATGTTTGCAGTGAGGCAGTTTGTAGTGATGGGGCATCATGCCGCAGACATGTAGCATGATGTCCCACCCAGTCACATTATTATGACACCAGGTCGACCAGTCCTAACACTAATCTCTTAATGCTGAGCGCCAAGCGATGCAGCTCTTAGGGACATTTATGTAAGTCTTTGGTATGACTCTGCCGGGGATCGAACCCACGACCTGTCGCTCCCACAGTGTACACAATAACCACTTAAGCGACCGGAGCGGATTGCTCAAATATCAACTCCAGCAGTAAGTTGCTCAACTGCTCAGGTGGCCTACGTATTTAGAGTACATGTCTCAGATGCAGGAGGTCGCAGGTTCGAGACCCCGGCCGAGTAATACCAAAGACATAAAAATGGTACTTGCAGTTGCCTCGCTTGGTGCTCAACATCAATAGGCTAGTGTTAGGGCTGATCAGCCTGGTGCCAGGATAATGTGGAACGGTGGGACATGATGTCAAAGTGTCTGCGGCTTGATTCCACAATGCTAGAGTTCACAATAAACTGCCAATCTGCAGACATCGTAGCGATGGGACTCTAATTGTTCAAGCTACGTTAAAATGTTCAAAACAAACCCCCAGACATTTTCTTCATCTCCGTTTAAGAGTGTGATAGTACTGTAAGTTTTGTGATGGTACTATACATTCTAACTTATATGACAAGACCAACTGCAAACTGCACACACCCAGAGCTGCCGTCACATAATGCACCGGCAGATTTGGGTCTGTGCAATTTGTTAGATGTAATCAATATAACCAAAAGTATTTAGTCTGATCTGCATGCACAACGCACAACTGCAGATACAGATCATTGTTGTTTGCAGTGTGAATAAAGGGCAAGATAAACATCACTATATACAATTTAACTCATTGTTCACATGTCATTCTATTTGGCATAGTCATAATGGATAGTTCCGACCTGTCAATCAAACTGGGTACATATACCAATCAAATGTAGGTATCGATTTCACTGCGTACTTACACGTTGCTATCCACCATATTTACTCACAAACACGAGATTACACTTGATTACTCTCGTATTACATTGCCGAAGAACTTGAGAAACATAACGCAAACAATCACTGAAAATCTATCAGAAAAATAGTTACCACTTTGCTTGAAGAACGAGATGCCAACTTTCATTATTATGAAAGGATCCAATAGAGACTTTTTAAAGATAAATTCTCAAACCAAACAACGTGAAAATATCTACTTTGGAAGTGAGGCATTATTTATAATATAATAATATCCTTGGGCCGTGTGGATGGGAAGCACACGGCCCAAGGATAATGACAGCCTCCTTCAGTACCAAAAACAAGAGGATCAACATAGACATTATCCAGTGCTACGCCCCGACAAACGACAGTGAGGAAGAAGAGAAGGATGATTTCTACGAGAAGCTGCTAACCATCATCCAAGACCGACCACAGACAAACATCATCATCGTCATGGGTGACTTCAACGCAAAGATCGGCAGCGACAACCGAGGCTACGAGGAGATCATGGGGCAGCATGGGATTGGCGAGATGAATGACAACGGAGAGAGATTTGCCAACCTGTGTGCCACAAGCAACCTGGTCATCGGAGGAAGTGTTTTCAACCACAGAAGGATACACAAGGCAACTTGGGTGTCACCAGACCTGCGGACGGAAAACCAAAAAGACCACGTGTGCATCGGGAGGACGTTTCGCCGCTCCCTTCGGGATGTCCGCGTTAAGCGAGGAGCAGACGTTGCCTCAGACCATCATCTACTCATTGCCTGGATGAAGCTGAAGCTCAAGAGAAACTGGACAGGAGGCTCCAATCAACGCCGTCGTTACAATACCACGGCGATGAGAGATAACAACAAACAGGAGAAATTCAAGATCACCCTCTCCAACAAGTTCCAGGTTCTAGAAGAGCTGCGTGAAGAAGAGACCATAGAAGACAGATGGAAAAGAGTGAAAGAGGCACTCACATCAACATGCCAAGAAGTACTGGGCCCCAAAACATACACGCACAAAGAATGGATTTCAACAGAGACGCTGAGGAAGATTCAAGAAAGAAGAGAGAAGAAGACTGCCGTAAGCAACAGTAGGACAAGAACGGCAGAAGCAAAAGCAAACGACGAGTACGCGGAAGCCAACAGAAGCGTCAAGCGCAGCATCAAGAAAGATAAGAAGAACTACGTAGAGATGCTGGCAACAGAAGCAGAAGAAGCAGCTCACCATGGCAACACCAGAGACCTGTATGCCACCATCAAGAAACTTTCAGGAAAGTTTGCCAAGCCAGAAAGACCAGTCAAGGACAGGAATGGAAGAGCGATCCCAGACGAGGAAGGACAGAAGACCAGATGGGCTGAGCATTTCCAGGAACTGCTAAATAGACCAGCGCCTGCAAACCCACCAGACGTACCGCCAGCGGAAAGTGACCTGCAAATAGAGTGCGGTGCACCGACAAAAGAGGAGATTCGCAGCGCCATCAAGCAACTGAAGAGCGGCAAGTCTGCAGGACCCGACAGCATTCCGGCAGAGGCGCTGAAGGCGGACGTGGAAACCAGTGTGGAGCTCCTCTACCAGCTCTTCTGCATGATATGGGAAGACGAAGAAGTACCAGCAGACTGGAGAGAGGGCTACCTCGTCAAACTACCTAAGAAAGGTGACCTCAGTGACTGCTCCAACTACAGGGGGATTACGCTGTTGTCCATCCCGGGGAAGGTGTTTAACCGCATCTTACTGAACAGGATGAAAGAGGCAGTTGACCCGCATCTCCGTGACCAACAAGCTGGCTTCCGAAAGGAAAGGTCGTGCACGGACCAGATAACGACACTGCGCATCATCTTGGAACAGTCTCTGGAGTGGAATTCGCCACTCAACGTGAATTTTCTCGATTATGAGAAAGCGTTCGACAGCGTTGACAGGCAGACCCTCTGGAAAATACTGAGGCACTATGGAGTCCCGGAAAAGATCACCAACATCATCAGGAAGTCCTATGAAAGAATGACTTGTAGGATCGTCCACGGCCGGCAATTCACTGATGCCTTTGAAGTAAATACAGGGGTGAGACAAGGATGCCTTCTATCACCATTCCTCTTCCTGCTGGCCATCGATTGGGTCATGAAGACATCGACAGACCAAACGAGAAACGGCATCCAGTGGACGCTGTGGAAACAGCTGGACGACCTAGATTTCGCTGATGACCTGGCTCTCCTCTCGCATACCCAACAACAGATGCAGGAAAAGACCAGCATTGTTGCGGACAACTCAGCCAGCCTGGGCCTCCATATCAACAGAGGAAAGAGCAAGGTTTTCAAGACAAATGCATCCAGCAATACACCCATCACAGTGGAAGGCGATGCGCTGGAGGAGGTGGATAGCTTCACCTACCTTGGCAGCATCCTGGACAAGCAGGGAGGAACGGATGCAGACGTTAAGACACGCATCGGCAAAGCAAGGGCAGCTTTCCATCAGCTGAAGAACATATGGATATCAAGGCAGCTTAACATCACCACCAAGATCAGGGTCTTCAACATCATCGTGAAGCCGATATTGCTGTACGGAGCAGAGACCTGGAGAACCACCGCTACCACCATGAAGACAATCCAGGTCTTCATCAACACCTGCCTCAGGAAGATCCTCAAGATACGCTGGCCAGAAAGAATCAGCAACGACTAACTGTGGCAGAGAACTAAGCAACAGCCCGTTGAGGATGACATCCTTCAGAGACGCTGGCGATGGATTGGCCACACCCTCCGCAAACCTGCTCCCAACATCACCAGGCAAGCACTCACATGGGACCCTGAAGGAAAGAGGAAGAGAGGAAGACCCAGAAACACCTGGCGCCGTGATTTGGATGCAGACGCAAAGAAGATGGGCAAGTCGTGGGGACAGCTGGAGAGACTCGCCCAGAACCGAGACGCCTGGAGGGAGCTGGTTGGTGGCCTATGTCCCAAACGAGGCCACAGGCGGAGATGAGATGAGATGAATATTTTTCATATATACTCAAAACTGGTTTAACGAAATGATACTATTCGTTGTGCTTGTCAAAACGTTGAACACAATTTTATGCTAATTGTATACTTATGTTCAGATTGTATATCTTATTAGAGCCATACTATTACATGCAATAGAAAACCTTTGTGTATACGTGTTATTTACTTTTACTTTTATTAAATTGGTTTTATTTTCTTTTAAAACTTCTGCATCACGCTTCATTAGTGCCGATTTTATTAAAAGATTTAATCTTAAGCTTTGACTTGTAAGTGGTGTCAAGCTGACAAAACACCACCCTGAACTTTACATTATGGATTGTCCCTAGTCCTATTTATCTATAATATAATACTAATATTACACATCAACACATATATATAAATTCTTCTCAAATAAAATATACACACATCTATCTATCTATCTATCTATCTATCTATCTATCTATCTATCTATCTATCTATCTGTCTGTCTGTCTGTCTGTCTGTCTGTCTGTCTATCTATCTATCTATCTATCTAGAAACACATTACTATCACACACTTGAATTTTTAGAATATAAACTGATTTCTGATGAAACATTGAAGATTCGTCAATAAGATATAACGTATTACTTTTTATTTTTTTTAATTAATTTATTAGTTTATTTTATGTTTCTTTAATGTACATTGCACATAATAAAAATATTAATAAAACTTTATCTCTATTTATTCAGAAAATGTATATATATTTACATTGAATACAGTTTTTTTTAGAGGAGGGTTTAAAAATGATTTAAAATTTCTGAAGAGGCAAAACTAGTACAATATTTATTTTCTATTTATTAAGCATGGGGTGATAAATTGTCTATATCATATATATATATATATATATATATATATATATATATATATATATATATATATATATATATATATATATAGTAGTTTTAAGATTTTCATTAGATCCTGAATGGCCTGTTTGTGTGCTGGTAATTGAACATGTCTGTCAAGGGTTTATGTCCTGAAATCAGCATTTCCACGTGTGAAAGAATTTTGTTTGGTAGTTTTCACACATCACTTTCAACGCATCTCATTTTTTTCCATTAATTTACAGATATGGTCCATTTTGTTTCCAGTCTGAATTGAAAGAGTACTTGTGTTTTCTTGGCGTTAGATGGACCATTTGTTTCATCGTTGCCATCTTTAAGCACATCACTAGCACCATCCGATATGGGATTAGTATGTGGAAATGTTTGTTTGCTGTCATTGTGCTTATTGACAGAAACTTCTGCACCCTGACTGTTAATAGAAGTGTTACTGCTAAAATAATGATAAAGTGTCTATGTTGTAACTGATTCTACCATTTAGCACGTCATATTATGGCAGCCTCTGTATCAAACATGCTCTTCTGACCTTTCTTATTAACCAATCAAAATTGTGCACATGACACACAGAAATAAGTGACATATTTACAACTATACAAATACAACATCTTCTCCGCGAGTGTCAGCCTGGAATTTTCTAGCAAAAGATAAAGAATCGCATTTGTCACGTTGTAAGGATTAACCAAATTTCAACATTTATATATATGTTAGACAACGAGACTGATAATTTCGTGCCGTCAATATGTATGAAGGTCAATTCGGCGAATAATGAGGTATCAAGCCAGTTAATTAACATGGCATAACATTTGTAACTGGCCGCATTTTGGACAAGCAGTTAATAATAATTGTGATCACATGTTTCACAGGTAAGTGATGGAATTCTGCGTTCGGATCGAAGGAACATCAAGGGGCGGTCGTAATTTCACCCTTGACAGAATATTGGGAGGGGGCAGTGTCTGATAATTATGTGAATCAACATCCACTCAGAATTGAGCATGGCGTGGCCAAGATTAGAATCGCAAGCTTATGTCTATTATCTTGAGAACTAAACCTCACTAGTTTATAAAACCATCTTGCGCAAATTATAAGGGAAGATAAGCTACTCCGACGTTATTCGAAATTGGCGGGAAACTTGTTATTTTGGGAATTACAAGTAACTTCAGTACAGGTCAGAGACTATTTGCTCGATTGTTGTGAAACTTTTTCGGCAAAATAAGTGTACTTTAATTTTTGCAGTATGTATACGTTAGTACTTAAAATTACCATTTGTAGGGTTTGATTAATTCGTAGTGTTTGATATATATATATATATATATATATATATATATATATATATATATATATATATGCATATTTATTTTGAGATATCAGCAATGTTTATGTAAAGGATTAATATTGTAAGTCGATATTTGGTTAATTGGTATTGACATTGTGAATTTATTCATTTGATATTATAGATTTGCAAATGTTGAATTGAATTATAAACTTTGTATAATGGTGGCAGTGTGCAACATTAGTTAATAGGGATTTGCCTATTTGTGTATACTTTGTAGGAGTATCATGTGTTAGGATATATCAGTGCATGGATATGTACATATCTGTGTACACTTTGTAGAAGTGCAATGTACAGAAATGCGTCTGATTATGTGATATTGTTCTGTATAATAAGATAGAGAATCTATATATACCGTGTACGCATAGAGAATGTGTATTTCGATGGGCACGAATGCGTGACCAAAGAAAGTAATGACGTATCTGATGACATTGTTGTTTAGTGTCAGGTAGGGGAATATGCTATGCTAATGTCCTTGTGTGTTAATACAGGAAGCTTTTAGGGACAAGAGAAACTGTATGAAACAGAGAGAATTACCCCAGTGCAGTTGGTCAGAGTCTCTGGGAGACAAACGAAAGGGAAGAACGGAGGCACAAGTTAGGCGGTCTGGGGGGAATTGGATTACCAGTCCAGATAAAGATCATACAGATGAGTAGGAACACAGGACAGGAGGAAAATCTATAACACTAAGTCAGATGATGAAATAAGCCGTCACTTGGTCTCGTGAAAGACGAGTGATAGGGACTTAATTAAAATTTAATTTAAGAGATGACTGTTATTGAATTTTATTAAGTTGTTGTTATTTGAATTTCACATGTTGTGCATTCATTAATTGAACTGTCAGTACCGCTGATAAGGGCTCGGAGCATTGCATCTCTATCACTAATTCAATTTCTGACAGAAACGAGCCAGGGTGGGAATTCTGTAATAGTTTAAATAATATTGGGAGCACCCAATCGAAGCGAAATAACAAAAAAAAAACTTACATGGGCGTTCTCGTTCGGGATGTGAATTAGACATAAATATTTTCTTTACGATCTAACGTGTATTTGTTAGGAAGTAGTAGTGAACAGTGCAATATTTTATATTCTGTGAATTTTAATTTGTTCGATTTTTCATTTTGTGTTTGTTATATTTTAATATTTGCAATCTTGGTAGTTTTTTTTATTACCTGCAGTAATTGTGAAGCATATGTCGAGCAAATATCTTATCTGAGCGAGCTTAGGGGTCGACAGGTGAGTATTTGGTTAGAAACGTTAAAAGCTGTCAATTGTTTAAAACCCTAAGACAAGGTATCGCTTAATCTTAATATAATAATAACATGGCTTCTGAAAGACAGATGGTTAAGGAGTACTGTGCCATCGGAACGGAATATCTAGGCTACGAGAGATTGCCTGGTAGCGTTTATAGAAGAACGCATAAAAGAATGGAAGGCTGGAAAAGCCGCCGCAAGAGAAACCAATATAGAGCTGGCCCGGATATCCGTCGAAAAAAAAAACCCAGAAAGAACTAGAGCTGCCCTGGATATCCACAGACCAGCCACAAAAGAACGAGAGCTCACTCACGCTCTCGAAATGGAAAATGTATGGGTAGGAGATAGGGCTAACGATAGGGACGACTCCAGTACGATCCCTGGGGGAAGCGTACAACCATTCATGGACCACCGAATGGTAAAGATAAGTATCCCGCGATTCAATGACAAAGACAAGTCCATTAACGATTTGCTCGTGCATTTTGACCGCAAAATTGGGCGATCAACGTCTCAGCCTTTTCGCAAGGTGCAGCTCGCGAAGTTAACCACAACATAGCTGCCGACGAGGCTGATGACTACGATGCGGTCAAAAAGGCCCTTCTTTGCCATTATCTGCTGACTGCCGAAACGTACCGTAAACTTTTTGGGACTCGACAAAAAAGACAATGGAGACCCATGATCAATTCTACACCTGCATTCGAGGGTTATTTGAGAAGTGGATGAAGATGGCCGATATCGAACGATCGTTGGACGGGCTACGAGAGGTCATACTCTAGGTGCATGTCCTGAGTACGTACCATCGCGAGTTGACAGTCTTTATAGCAGAGAGAGAACACCGGACGCTCGAAGAAATATTTAGCATGGCGGATAGATACTAGCAGGCACACTCGCAGAGTGGAGGTTCTGGAGGCGCCGACTGACCCAGACCCACTGAGTCGCGCCGTGAGGAGTCGGAGGGAGAGCTGGCTGTCCGTAACCTCAGGGAAGCACGTCACTAATAGGCCCGGACAGGCCTCGCCAACCAAAACCAAACATGCAGGTCAACGAGGGCCGCCAACGTGTTTCAACTGCAAGTGCCCGGGGCATTTATCCAGGGTGAATGCCGGTTCTAAAAAAGATTGCACGCCGGAGGCAAGCTGTAAACCAGCAAACCTTGCGCCTGCAACTGTCAACGGACAAGATGCCACCATACAGCTCTTGTAGACAAGAAATACGTGAAGCCCGAGGACTACACAGTGGAGGTAAATGAAGTCCAGTACGCGAACAGCACGCATGATTCGTTGCCCGTGGCTGTCATTGACCTTGTTTCACCGTACGTGAAGGGGGAAATTGAAGCTGAGTGCTTGGCTGGACTGTCACATGACGTCCTACTGGGATGTCATTATGTGTTGCCACAACCGAACCGCGAAACTTGCACACCGCTACCTGTAAGTGCTGTGGAAACCGATGCTGAGCTTCACAAACGGATTGAAAAGGTTTCAACAACTCTCTCCAAGTTGTCACAAAGAGTGTGGAACAACAGTATGCAGACCCTGAACACAAAGATCTCCGTATATCCTGCCTGTGTGTGGTAGGCACTCTCTTGTAAGCCAGTGAAACCTGTACTAGAACGCCTCACAAGACAAAAGGCAAAGCTCCTTTCATATGCGATGTCTCCAATGCATACTCGGGATCACTTGGAGTAATTGATTGATCAGCAACGAGGTGCTTGAACGTGCCAAGATTCCCAGCATGGTCACACTTCTCCGCCAACGTCTCATCCGATGGCTTGGCTATGTACGTCAGATGGATGACGGAAGGATTCCCCAAAACCTTATTTATTCGGAACTTGCCTCTGGCAAAATGTCGATCTGACGGCCACATCTCCACTTCAAGGATGTTTGCAAGCGTGATATGAAAGTCCTTGACATCGATATCAACACCTGGGAAGAGCTTGCTCTAGACAGGTACAGCTGACGAGAAGCTCTGATTACTGGTTTGAAAACCGGCGAGGACAAGCAACACTTGCTAGCTGATGAATAGCTATCTCGGAGGAAGAAGCAGTTCCAACACAAACCAGATTCAATTTTCAAGTGAAGCAAGGACTTCCACTCCGGTGTTGGGCTACATAGCTATTATAGACGCTGCACAACCACCAGCCGGAATATCTCTCATGGGCGCTTTTCCATCGTGTCTCGAGACTAACGTATGCCATCACATATACGTTACTTATTTTATACGGTTTACTTTGCATGTACAATAGTAATTAGTTTCGTAGGCACCTTTCTTGCAAGGGCCGTAGAGTGTGGCTTCCACGATACATTCCAAATTAGAAGGGACTTGGACAATGGTCTTAAACAGGAATGATATAATCTATGTCATACTTGTAATATGAAATTCAACGACTTAATTAAATAAAAATACCTAACATTAAATATACAATCAGGAAGAAATGGATAATAAATATATAAGTACACTATTCCAAGATGGATGCATATATTTATATTTTAGCCAGCTACATAGAGGTTATTATTCCGTTGCTAACTTAATAGTGATAGGCTATATCATGTGTCACATTTATTCTTTAGTTTCTCAGTATTTTTTTTAATTAAAAATTCATTTATCTATTATATACCATAGCAATCTCCATAACTAGAAGACGTTGTCATTTGCACTCATCACAATTTATGTCTAGGTAGTAATCAGGGCTAGCTCAACATTACCAAAAGAAGGTCGCCATGATCTGTTTTTATGCTTGAGTAATTTGTATGTTAAGATATATGTTCATAACACGTGTACAATAGATATAATTCACCCGTACTCCTCAAAACTTGTACACTGTATATGGATGTATTATCAAGAAGAGTAATTCAGCCATGCCAAACAATGGCCACGTGACCTTGTCAGATATGTTTCTTTGGTGTTCTCTTTATTTGTAGCCTGTCACAATAATTGAAACACAATCTTACCTGGAAATAAATACATACGATATGAATTTATTTGACTCCTGCAATATCATAATTTTATATCCGTTTAACAATGCGTGTTAAGCTTGTCAAATGATTCTCTTTACTACCGAATTAAAGAAACCCTTGTGTGTTTAAGAACAAACCATATATAAATATTAATCAGCTGTTTGCTAATTGTGTGTTTCTATATACAAAAGCAAAACGTTTAAATAGCTTTGATTCAAAATAAAACTTGTATTATTATTTCAACACTGACTTTTAATCTACAATCTATGCAGTGTGTACATTATTCACTGATTTCCACTCCGATCTGTTCTCTAATATTCAAGAGTGACAGTATTGTCAACAAACTTGATAGGTCTTGTAAGACACCAATGGCTGAATTTTCAAAATGATTTTAATGCAAATAAAGACCCTATTTATTAAAAAACTGAATGGGGCCCCGAGTGGCCAAGTGCTCTAAAGCGCTCCCCGTTACGGATCACTGCCATCTCACATCTGACTGCGTGGGTTAGAGTCTCGGATTCGGCCAATGTGATATCTGAGAAAGCTTGCCATAGCTTCTCGTGGGTCGGTGGTTCTTTCTGCAGTTTTCCCGGGTTCTTCCTCCACCGTTAATACTGGCCGCTATGTATAGCCTATCTTGTGCTGAAAAATGGCGTTAAACCAAACAAGAACAACAACAAAAACTTAAAGCGTCTTGAAATTTGTAATCAGGCACAGAGATTCTACCCTGGTGTTTGAAGGTACATGTATATGGATATAATATTGATGAAGAAAATGTGTAGATTAGCAGAGCTGTGTAATGTGTTTGACAATGTAGATAATAATAACAGACCCGAAGCAGCCTGCTCAGTACGAGTCTGTTAAACTACATTCGTCATATGATTGTTCATGCACGTCCTTTGCTGATTGTTTTCCTACAATTAGCCTCTCACTTGCCAATTTTACTTGCTATTTGTGCAGACTTTTTGTTATATCATTTATACCATTCTTAGCAGCATGGATAAGACCAGGTTTTTATCAAGATAGGACTAGGATTACTAACAAAATATAGATTTTTAAAAAAAAATCAATCACGAACAAAATTATCGCATAACTAGTTGCCTGTGCAATCTATTCAATAACGATCGATCTGAGCAATGTATACACGTGCAACTTCGAGCTGATGCGTTGCGCATGGCTAGCATATATTTTGCCCCCAATTATCTTTTTCTGGGTGATTCCAGGTTTTATTTACATAGATATTTACATTTGTGCAGAACTCGTATGTACTTTAAGTTGTGTTTTCCTGTAGACGATGAAAACTCTAATCTAATCATATATCCTCCTTCTGTAAATTTAATATGTTAGGTTTGTGTGTGTGTGTGTGTGTGTGTGTGTGTGTGTGTGTGAGAGAGAGAGAGAGAGAGAGAGAGAGAGAGAGAGAGAGAGAGAGAGAGAGAGCAGGGAGGGGAGATAATAAAGTGGTTGTCATAGCTTAATTACATACTTTATCAAAATATTTTTGTTTCATTTCCCAAAAAGATATGTCGTTTAGAAACTACTTGAACTAGATAATTGGCAGAAGAGACATCTACCAAAGATACAAGAAAATTTAAATTACACAACTGTATAATTCATACACTTTAAGTTTCGACTAAAATCTGGAAGTAGAGGAAATATGTCATGAGCTGCATTTCCGCGTTCATTCTCTTAACCACTCCCACTCCAATCTAACCCTTATAAAAATGTATTGAAATAGGACCACTTAGTACAGCTTTAGTCACCCGCAAAAACAATTGGGCCCCGAGTCCCTATACTGGTCATATAAAGACCCACCCCCTCCCCCCTGTAAACAATTGGGTCTGGAATCCCTATAATGGACACGTTATGACACCCCCAGCGAATTGGGTATCGAATCCCTATACTGGTCCTATAAATACACTCGTCGCATACAAATAGGTCAGGTATCCTTATAATGGTCCGTATAGAGGCATCCCCAGAATACAGTTGGCTCTGGACCACTTTCTGTGTATGATTTGCGTGGGATTATGCAGGTAAACAAAACACACACTAATGAATAAACAAATCGATAGAATGGATCAGTCGTCGCCAACTTTTTTATTTTATTTTTAAATTTGCCGTGACTGTATGAGCAAGTTATGTTTCTAAATGTCGGGTCGGTAACAGATGTATTTTTAAGTGTTGTGGCGGTAACAGCTTTAAAGCAGAGGTTGTAAATTTTCCAAAGAAGAAAACTGAAGCGCGTATGACGGAGATTACTGGTGTAAGGGAGATAACTTCGATATGTTTACGCCTGTGTCGAATTTTTGTTTTTATACAATTATCTCTCATTACACTCTCCCCCCCCCCCCCCCCCCACACACACACACCACACACACATTGGGAAATAAATAACTGTTCAAAGGAGTTATGAACTTGTCAGTCACACATATAATAGTGGTGAAGCTATATATCGCTATACGGTTTTTTGTACCGCGATTTTTTTCCCGACCGTCTTGCTTTGATCTTACAAATCTGTGTGTTCCTCGCAATGTTTCCAAAGTATATATCAATACCCATTATTCAGTATTCGTGCAAATTAAGGGGGGGGGGGATGGTGGGACTAGTCAAAACCAGGGATTATTGTTCCAATGAAAACTATTTTATAAATTTTACTTTGTCTCAGATATTTATGTCCTGTTCCTAATGACACTAAATGTATAGTATTCAATCCAGGTTTCACAGAGTGAAGCATGAGAGTCCTGTTCCTAATGACACTAAATGAACAGTAATCAATCCAGACTTCACAGAATGAAGCATGAGATTGGCTTGTTCAGGAACGAATGTTTAATAATGTCGGAAAGCTAATCAGTGCAAGTTTGCACCCCTTGCACATGTAGCAAGGATAAGGTTATGCATTCCTACAACTTTCGTTTGTAGAGTCCTTAGTACAGCATGAGACATTGTTACTACACAGATGGCTGTTCTGAATTCAAACGTTGTTGATATGTTAAATTTCCTAAAGAAAAATACGATGCTTCGACCATTATCTATTCACCATTCAAAATACCTGATTGAAATGTTCCTCAAGAAAAATATGATACTTCGACTTAATCTATGCACCATTTCCACAGATCTAATTAAAACGTTACTCAAGAAAAATGTGATACTTCGACTATTATCTATTCAAGATTTTCACAGAACTAATAAAAATCAACGCATTTTAAGCTTCAAATTCACATTTTTAAAATTTGGATTAAAAATTAACTTTACACTTTAACAGTCAAAACAGACGTTTTTTTTAAAAAATGCAAATGGACAAACTGACCTTTTCCTTTCTGAACTTCACTTTTGATACTATAAATTTGCTTCCTGTTAAAAGTCGTAGACACTTGGGACTTTGCATTATCCTCTGATACTAAATCCAATAATCAAATTAGTAGGACTATATAATATGCATCAAAATATCTTTTGTTGCACATGACTAAAAACTCTTGTCGAACAACCTTTGCCAAACTGTGTATTACTATTTATAGATTTTAGAATAAGTTTTCAAGTCTGGTATCATCGTTTTTTCTTCTTTGAAGGTTTTGAAAGATTAGCAGATGCACAAATTGTTACCTGTCTACCCACTGACTGCTCTAGATGGTCTTTTATGTGGAATCTGGCTAAGAAACTTGCGCAAAAGGCAGTAAAAAGAAGAGATGAAGCATAATGTATTTGATTATAAACAAGCAAGTACATAACGATATAAGCGACCTTCTTTCACAAAGAAGACATGATGCATATCATTATCCCCTCTGTAAGTGTCAAAGCATCACACCAGTCAATAACGTACTGTTTTCAGACATCCTTGTACCCATTTCCATATTTTTGTATCTTGAAGAAAGCGATTATTTAATCCAACTAACTGGCTACCATTGTATTATGATATTGAAAAAGGTCACCTCAATATCATATATAATAAACTCAGGCATTCATGTATGCCCCCCCCCCCCCCCAAATGTTTACTTCTGGTTATGATAAAGATTCCGAGCGCTGTTTTGCCCCTTATTTAATACCCTAAGATCGCAGATCTTTCGGTCTATCTTTCGAGGCAATCTTTTTGTTACACTGGATTTATTACCGCAAGGTGACGTCAAACTAAGTAAAGAAACAAAACAAATTATATCATATTCTTAAATATTGAGAAATATATCAACAAAGCAAACAACTTTTAATACTTACAATTACATCCTTAGTAACAAATGAAGAAAAGAACGAGACAAACGTAACTTAACTAGTAAAGTGCCCCCTCCTTCTCCGTTCTCTTCTTCTCTCTCTCTCTCTCGTTAATTACTTACCGCCATCTCCTTAATATTTTCAGATGGTTTAAAAGTTTAAGCTGCTGGATGGTGTTTGGATCATATAACATAACGTGTTCCTACCATTACTCGTTTTCTTTTACATGACAATGCGTTTATGGCATCGAATGACCGTTGCAACTAATCACGTGAAATTTCAGTCATGGTTGTCGAACACGGCGGCATTATTTGCCTTCGTCAAGTAGGTTGACAATTTTGTATCGGGATTATACATGTATTCCTTCGATTCCATTGCTTTATTCCTTCAAGAGACGCACGTTATTGTCACTTGCAAATTTAACTATCTCAGACTTCTATTTATCCGTAAAGATTAATTTTGGCAACAGTTATACTTACGTTATAGTTATCCTTTAATATGTAAATTTTACATGTTGGTTTGGTTCTTCTCCGGCAATGCAGGCTGGTTGTTTAGGTAAAAAAAATTGTTTTTGCTTCTTTTATAGCTTTATGTGTATTAAATTCTTCAATATTTTTGTTTGATTGGGATTTTTAAAGTAGCTTTAACAATTTTTCAGTCATATTGCTACGATGTTTGCAGTGAGGCAGTTTGTAGTGATGGGGCATCATGCCGCAGACATGTAGCATGATGTCCCACCCAGTCACATTATTATGACGCCAGGTCGACCAGTCCTAACACTAACCTCTTAATGCTGAGCGCCAAGCGATGCAGCTCTTAGGAACATTTTTGCAAGTCTTTGGTATAACTCTGCCGGGATCGAACCCACGACATCCCTCTCCCGCAGCGGACACTATAATCACTTAAGCCACCGGAGCGGATTTCTTAAATATCAACTCCAGCAGTAAGTTGCTCAACTGCTCAGGTGGCCTACGTATTTAGAGTACATGCCTCAGATGCAGGAGGTCGCAGGTTCGAGACCCCGGCCGAGTAATACCAGACATAAAAATGGTACTAGCATCTGCCTCGCTTGGTGCTCAACATCAAAAGGCTAGTGTAAGGGCTGATCAGCCTGGTGCCAGGATAATTTGGCACGGTGGGACATGATGTAAAGTGTCTGCGACTTGATGCCACAATGCTAGACTTCACAATAAACTGCCAATCTGCAGACATCGTAGCGATGGGACTATAATTGTTCAAGCTACGTTAAAATGTTCAAAACAAACCCCAGACATTTCCTTCATCCCCTTTCAAGTGTGTGATAGTACTGTTTCGTGATGGTACTATACATTCAAACTTATATGACAAGACCAACTGCAAACACCCAAACCTGCCGTCACATAATGCACCGGCAGATTTGGGTCTGTGCAATTTGTTAGGTGTAATCAATATAACCAAAAGTATTTAGTCTGATCTGCATGCACAATACACAACTGCAGATACAGATCATTGTCGTTTGCAGTGTGAATAAACGGCAAGATAAACATCACTATTTACAATTTAACTCATTGTTCACATGTCATTCTATTTGGCATAGTCATAATAGATAGTTCCGACCTGTCAAAAACATAACGCAACATAACGCAAACAATCACTGAAAATCTGTCAGAAAAATAGTTACCACTTTGCTTGAAGAACGAGATGCCGACTTTCATTATTATGAAAGGATCCAACAGAGACTTTTTAAAGATAAATTCTCAAACCAAACAACGTGGAAAATATCTACTTTGGAAGTGAGGCATTATTTATAATATAATATTTTTCATATATACTCAAAACTGGTTTAACGAAATGATAATATTCGTTGTGCTTGTCAAAACGTTGAACACAATTTTTTGCTAATTGTATATTTATGTTCAAATTGTATGTCTTATTAGAGCCATACTATTACATGCCAGAGAAACTTTGTGTATACGTGTTATTTACTCTTTTACTTTAATTACCTTGGTTTTATTTTCTTTTAAAACTTATGCAACATGCTTCATTAGTGTCGATTTTAAACTCAAGCTTGTAAGTGGCAAGCTGACAAAACACCACCCTGAACATTAAATTATGGATTGTCCCTACTCTCTCTCTCTCTCTCTCTCTCTCTCTCTCTCTCTCTCTCTCTCTCTATATATATATATATATATATATATATATATATAATAATAATAATAAACACCAACACACAAAAATAAATTCTTCCCAAATGAAGTATGCACACTTTAGTTTTATATTTTATTTAAAATACATAAAACGGCTGATAAGTCACTACCTTTAGGATATCCAGGTAGACCCATTATTTCTACAAGTAACTAGAGTATAAATAATATATCACATATATTGATCATATTTTACAACCACCAAAAAGAAATTACTACCTTCATATTTCAAAAGTACTTTTGATTCATTACCAAATTTAAATCTTTACAAAAACTAACCGAACATTCTTTTCTAGTTACACTTGAAGTGGTTACATTCTACACGAATATAAGACACAATGATGGTATCAAAACGTGTAAGTATTATCTTGAGGAAAACGAATATAAGACACAATGATGGTATCAAAACGTGTAAGTATTATCTTGAGGAAAACGAATATAAGACACAATGATGGTATCAAAATGTGTAAGTATTATCTTGAGGAAAACGAATACACATGTAAGCTATCAAAAGAACATGTTTGTGATTTGATAAAACTTATCAATTTGGAAATACAAACCATCTCCTTAAGTTGGGGAAAGCAATAGGCAGTCCTATGGCAATACTCGTGTGCATCATTAGGGAACATTAGAAAATGATTTCTAAATAAATCCCTATTAAAACCGTTAAACAATATCTATACTGATACTATGATTTAGAGTAATTTATTAGACGACCTTTATTATTTTATAAACTGTTTAAACAAATTACATCCAACAATAAAATTTATATTCAATATATCTAAAACTAAAGTATCATTTTTGGACGTAGAGGTCATGAAAAATGAAAATAATGACCACTACCATGGTTCATGTTAAAAAAACGAATTTTCATCAGTATGTCAAATATTATTTAAAAACGCGAATTTTCATCAATATGTCGAATAATATTAATGCCATCCTAAATCATGTAAAAACAGGATACTATATAAACAAGCGAAAAGATGTAGAATAATTTTTTCGAATGACATTATTTTTAAATAATCTTTTACAGTTAGGTAATCATTTTTATATAGAAATTACCCTACTGACATCATTAATACTGCTTTCCAAAAAGTATCTTCTCAAACAAAACTTGAATCATTACAATATAAAATCAAAAATAGAAAAGATATAATTCCTTTTGTTATGGAATATAATCCATGTGTACCTAATATAGGTAAGAGTATCAATAAATATTGGGATTTACTTAAATTATCAATTAGTGTTAAATCGCTACACAAAAGGAGACCCACACTTGCCAATAAAAAAACCTAAAAATCTTAAAAGATTTCCTAATTACTTTTGAATTCGAAAATACATGACATATAAAAGGGATCATCAACTAAATGTAATAGACCTAGATGTTTACACTGTTCTTTTATTAATGAAAATGTTTCTTTCAATAGCAGTAATAGGAAATAAACTTTTAATATGCATTGTGATACTAATCATGCAACAACAAATGCTATTATGTGATCACATTAAGAAAATGTAGTATCCAATATATCTGACAAACCAGTCAACAAATATCTGAAAGTATGAACCAACATTGATCAGACATAACATAATTATATCGATCAACCATTTTCATCACATGTTGCCACACATTTTAACAAGAGTCCCCCTTACTTTGCAAGAGTTCTCATTTCAACATCTTGTTATAGCCGATTCTGAAATGGAACGTTTGCTTAAGGAAACCTATTAGATTCACCGTTTAATAAGATATATCCAAAAGGTCTAAATACCAAAACACTTTTTTAAAAAAAAATTATGTCCCTTGTTTACAATTACCTAACATTAATTGTATATTATTCTAATTTACAAAATAACTTAATTATTTCATAGTTTTTGCACTGTCATTTTCATTATTCATCTAAGATACAGTTGAAATATACAAACAAGTTTCCTGAAATCTTAAGAGGTTCAACAATCTTGTAATAAGATGTCAAAAACATATACCACCTAATACTACCATCTTGGAAGCCGAGAGTTCAGTGAAACCTACTTATGTTGACAGCTCCATATAAAGGACACTTTCTAAACAAGTCACCTATCTTGCGTATGTATGTACAGGGTTTAAGAGCACACAAGTATATACCTGGCCAGATTAGATCAGTTTGGACCTCACAAAAAGGCATACAAAACAAGAAAGGGTAAAATCATTACAATACAAAGTCAAATATCTGATATAAACCTACAACATATACTAACCGCTCCAGTGGTCTAGTGGTTAGAGCATCCACTGTGGAAGAGAGAGGTTGTTGGTTCGATCCCCCGCCGAGTCATATCAAAGACTTAAAAAAAAAAATTCTAACAGCTGCCTCGCTTGTCGCTCAGCATTAAGACGTTAGTGTTAGGACTGGTCAGCCTGGGTGACTGGGTGGGACATCATGCAACATGTCTGCGGCATGATGCCCCAGTGCTAGACATCACAATAAAACTGCCTCACTGCAGACATTTTAGTGATATTACTGTAAAAAAATTTAAAACTATGTTAAAAATCCTAATCAAACAAACAATATATACTTACTTATAATACAATCGCGGTCTGTGCTGTTTTCTAGGAGTAATCAGTTGAATAAACAGTATCGACCCTGATTTACAGGCACATTATGCCACGACAGACCAGGATCTTTGTTGTCTAAATTTGACTCGACTTATAAGCAAGTACAGACAGTAAATCTTGAAACATTTCTGGCACCTTTCAGCATGAACATCATCAAGTGATGCATCCCCTAATGACAAGTTACTGGCATCATTTGCCCCTTGTTATGTCATGAGAAAGAAAAAGGGTGGGGTGAGGTAGAGGGGTCAACCCTAATTTTATTCTACATATCCAAGTCATTAGGTAAATCAGTTCTTAGAATATTAATGTACGACACATTGATGCTAAAACAAGAAACATGTCTGTAGGACACAGATTCCACTGTCAATATGGTTTAATTAAAGAAAACTTTCTACAATGTGTAAGGCTGAAGTTCTGAATCTAACAGGGGAAACTACTCATTAAAAGAAATGTTGAAAATCAAATCTGATTCAGTTATATATCAGGGTACTTTGTGAGATATTAACAGGAAACACAACATGCAATGGACAGAATCTGACTGGACAGGACAGACATCGGTAAAGCTACAGATTCCTCCATAGAATGCATACAAATTCTTCAGTTCCATCATTTCACTTATATTGATAAAAGTGGTGTAAATAAAAAATGCAAATTCCGATGACATTTTATGTTTAATTAAAAGGATTGGGCATATATAGAGCTGGAAAATGCAATATTTTAAGACTTAAAATACAACATTTTCAATAATTCTCACATGCTGTATTAACAATTTCAGTAGTTACCAGATAATTCCTTTAATTAAAGCATACTGACAAATACATAAATATGTAAAGTGCCAACTTACTATATGTCATTTTTAAGCCATTCTGAAATTACAGACCATAACAGTGGTATCCATATTTCCCTATGATCATTTTATACTTTAACAATGGCTTACAGCACCATTAGAATCAATACTTTAGGTTGGCTTTTTTTCTTCAGTCCAAGAAATAGCAAAATGAGAAAAGATCAAAGTTTTGCAGAGAGCGAATAAAACAAAACTTCTTCATAGAATAAAACAATGTTAAAGAACAAAATCATAAGCAAACATTACATTCATGTATTTGGTTACATTATAATCCAGAATGAAATTACAATTATTATTTGTCTTCTAAAAGTTGTATGATCACCAAAGGGTGACAATTTGATATGGCATGGTGTACTATAAACCATTACATCTGAAATACTTGCATAATGTTTTGGGAAGTCTGATTAAACTTCTATCATCACCAATGTAACCTTCAGTATTTTAACTGCCAAAAGCCAATGGACAAACTGTATACAACAAAATTATACACAAATGGTGGATAAAAGCAAGAAATTGCACACAAAAACCCAACATCATTACTGATGATAAAATAACCTCATAATAACAAGACTCTCAGCAGTGAAACAAAAGATATGTTCGCCTGGACATTCACCAGAATTCCACAATATCTTCATAGGTTGTTGACTACACAAGTTATAAAAACAATTTTGCTTAAGGTTTCAAACTATTTGGTATCTACAGTCGAAAGAATAATTCTGAAACTGCTGTATCTGATGACATTGGTACAAGACACACCGCACAGTATATTGACATGTTGTCATTACATAATGACAGAAATCCTGCATTTTACAGTAAAGTATTTACACAATGGAGATTCAATTATAATAGCAATCTACAATTCTATATGCTGTTGCAGATTACATGTCGTAGTTTGTGTTTTTTAATACTCCTCTAGGTTTATGAAAATAAACATTTCAGAACTATGAAATAGATAATAGGAACTTACAATATTAATAACTACAATTATTTTATGGTTTAATTAGTTTGACTATTTTGTTGTTTGCACTTGTTTTGTAACAGCAGGAGTTTGTCTCAAATACAGCCACTTCTCGCCTGCAGTTTCATCTGTTCTTGATTTGACCAAATTTGTTTCTTTCATTTGTGCTTCATCACTATGCAAGAGCCAAAATCGGGTTTCCTTTCCATTTTGATAATCAAAGAAATTAGAAAAAGAAGCTTTGGGATTTAAGTTTGACATTTTTTCCTTATTACTAAGGGGTGTGAGCCATATAGACTGATCGCTACAAGTAACCGAAGTTGGAGATTGAAATTTTGATGAAAATTTAAAATCCACCAAGTCTTGCTTCTCAGTCCTTGATTTTGATTGCTGGCTAGTCAACCAACAAATATCTTTAGTTCTTGCCTTGTATTTTTCAAGTTCAAGGCAAGGTAGTGGTGTGGTGGGCAGGACACTGACATGTCCATTCAATAACCAAGATTTAATATCTTTATCCTTTTGCAACTTGTCAGGGAGGGTAAATGACCTAACACTGATAGGAGATGAAGTTGTTGTCTTCAGCCAGGGATTGTCAGAATTTGTGATAGCATCAGTGGGTTTTCCAAAATGACAGATGTTGGCAGCAGGACATGGACCTGTGGATACAGAATGGCTATGGCCAAAGATGCTCTGATTTAAAGTCTTTGATTCATCATTTCCATGACAACATGATTTCCTCTTCTGAGTCTTCTGACCCCCTTGTGGAATAAGCCACACTGTGTGATCTAAATTCAGGTTCTGGAAGAAATTCTCAAATTTACTGGTTGGCTGGACCTCTTTTTCATCTGCCTTCTTTGGAAGTAACCACTCCTCTAATGGCAGTTCCTTCATCTGAAAACACACAGTTGACATTCTATGGTTATAAAGATCGAAGTCAGAAATTTGGAAACCTGGCCTTAACAAAACTGTCTCTATATAGTACAGATTAACATCATTTCAGCTCTGCCTCTGCTACATGGTGCCAATTTTAATTTTTTTTTAACTTTTAAAATAAAATTTAAAAAATACAAGTAAGATAAAACCTTTCACAAATATGAGCTATTAAAAAAATAAGAAAAGTGAATGGTATAGGTGTTAAAAGTCTGTAATAAATGTATAAGATAAATAAAAAAAAGAAACATTCTTAAAACATATGGTCAATGCTGATATGATCTTCCATCATGAAGCAGCAGGAAGGCGGTCTTATAAGAAGGATGGACTTTTGGGAGGAAATCACACACATATAACATTAAACAATACATAAAATATGAAAGATATCAAATAATTTTTATATATTTGATATATTTATTTCAATAGGAATATTATAGAATAAATGCAATAAAACAAAACTTGTCTATCAAGTAGTTTAGGAGAAGTTGTGACAGCAAAATAATGGACAACTATATGACAGATGGACAATGGACAGCAGGATACCCCATAAGTTCTTTTCCTTTAGAACTTGTTGAGCTGCAAAATAATGTACATTGCAAGGGCTAGCTGCAGCAGTTCTGTCAGCCAAGATTGGAGAATTAATTTGAAATCCAGAGCAGAAGTACACTGAATAGACATGAATCCAGGGATGCTGGGGTATAAAACAGGCACATAAAGGGCATGTACCATACAGCTCATTTTTCATTTCTCCACCCACCACAATGGAGCAGTTAAAACCTTCCATACTTTTAAGATGGCCTATGTAGTTGGCTTCTTTGATGTCCAAGGAGCATCATTAGGACAAACTAGACCATGGGACAAAGTTATCTGCATGGAACAAGCTGGTTTTAAGCAAGGGATAAGCTGCACTGACCACATTTTAACCCTCACATTCTTGAACAGTGTGTCCAGCAAAAACTTTACATGAACTTAACAAACTTTGAAAAAGCTTTTGACAGCTTTTATGAAAATTGTCTGGAAAATTATCCACAAGTAAAGAATCCCCCAGATGACAAAAGTCATAAAATTACTTTACAGGTTGTCTGCAACAACCACCTGACAGTTTTAGCTTTACCATGTGGGGTGAAGCAGGGTTGCATACTGTCACCATTTTTTTTTTTATTGATATCATTGGTTAGCTTATGACCATAACAGACAACAACCCTCACCGCATATTAAGAAAATGTGAACTATGCTGATGCCACTAGTAAGCTCTGAAGTTGTGAGAAAGACATGCAAAAATAGACAAACTTAAGACTAAATTCTTGGACTGGAAAGACTAAGCTGATGAAAATGCCCAGAAAACAATAATAACTCTGTTGTCATCACCTACCTGAGAAGAATCAGTGAAACAGATGATGACTCAGGGAAGTCAATTCAAGAAGCAGCAAAGCCAATCTCTTATGAAGAATATCTGGAGATTTAAACAACTGGGAACAAAACAAAGATAAGAGTTCACAAAAGCAATGTTTTCAGTGTGTCAGTTATATGGCTTGAGGATGGAAGCTTACAGCATGAGTAATTTCACAAACAAGAGACCATTCAACACAAAGTGTCTGGAGAAGTTCCTCCAAGCCAAGAAAGCTCTGAGTTGCATCTGAGGGCAAATGCAAAACCTGTGGTCCAAACAGCAAAATAAATGTGGCAATGGAGAGGATTTCAACATGGGTCTTGATACCACAAGACACATTTTCCAGAAAAGCCTTATGCTGAACACCAGACAGAAAGTGAAAATGTGTTCAACCCATGCAGACATGGCAAAGGTTAGCTGACAAGGAGATGACGTGTAACCGGACACTGGAAACCATAAAGACAAAGCCCACAAACTGGCATCAGTGTCACTCTCTTATGGAAGCCTTATGTACCATCTGAGGCATGAAGTGGATTGAATGAAATTAATAAATGAGACCATGAATATGTAGAAAGTTCCATAGGAATCCTCCAATTGTTTACGAATGACACAATTATACTAATGGACAGACAGAGATATCACCCTCATGAAAATAAGACTCTTCGAGCAGTATTTAGTATTAAGTTCAAGAGTAACTGGTAATAGTTTAATGTTGTCTAATATTTAATATGGATAAATAAAAGGCAATGAAGGAGATATCTGCTACACAATGTGATCTTTCTCACGCTGAAACTCTTTAGTGCAAGTTTGTGAGGATTATAAATAGCGAATAAACATTTTATAGACACTACATCAAATTCAGTGTTTACAAGATTGAGAAACTATGGTATGCAGAGCTATTCTTTGTGTGAAACTCCATCAGAATGAGTTGAAAGATGCTGGATCGCATTTTTGTTAATCCTCTCTACCCCAACTGCATATGTGTGGAGAAATAAAAATCTATGCAAGCTGTACTGTATGTAGTACATGTACTAATTTACATCAGTTTTAGAAGAATAAAGCCAAGAGGTAGAAGTTTTACTTTCTAACACTTCTAGACAGTCTCAAGTGTTCAATCTAGACAGCACCACTATTGTACTTTGTATGGGAATAGTTCACTGGCAACTGATAAGTGGGTTGAATTGGTGCATTGGCATTTCAACTAGCCCATAAAATATTAATAACCAAATGTGGCAAAGCACAGATCTTACAGCACTTGTTCTGAATGTCCATTGCAAAAAAAGCATTTTTGAGTCAGATCATATCTTTGAAGAGATTCATATATTGGAGAAAATCAAGTAGATTTCTGATTATTTTTATGTGGAAGTTTTATTAAAAAACATAAAAAGTAACTGAACTACAAACTGTTTTAAATATTAGCAATGAAACACTGACAGACTAAAGGAATAACTAGCACTTAGGAAAAAATTAGAAACACTCAATTTTCAGCCGAAGTGGTTAAATAGGTCATGGCTGACAAACGATAAAATCCTATTAAACATGAAATGTTGAATCTGCATCAACACTTTCAAAAGGAATCCATTTACAACCAGTTTTTCCATCTTTATATTCAGCAAGAAGAAGCAAAAAAAAAAAAGCAATAATAAAAGTTAACAATGTAATAATTTGACTCCAAGCATAATCTCATGATCTTGATATCTAGAAGGCAACTCAACAAACAAGAGCATTTCAATATGTACTTTCCATGAAATGAACTTGCTGTTAAGGATCCTTTATTTAGTTATCACTGACTCGCAATATTATTTCTTGTTTTATTTGTCCTGTACACTTTAGCCAGTACAATTAGTGTACTATAAGTTCATTCATTTTGACCCTCTATATTTTAAATTGATCCTATCAGAACAAATGGTGTGACTGATTTGGCCCTCCTGACTCTAAACCTAGGATTAACATTGTTGTTGAAGCCACTGCCCGCAATTAAATAACCAAGTCTCAAATATTTCTATATATTGGTCATAAAAAAAAAATAATTAAAAAAAATGTTTTTTTTTAACCCTATTAGCTCTGTTAGTTATTTCTCATAAGTTTATTGTCCACTTATACAGCTTTATGTTAACAGTGCAGTACTAAATTGTAAAATAATCAATTTGCAGTGTTTCTACTGTCAAATTTTATGATCATTTCCCAAATGAGATTGCACAACCACAATGTAGATTTGTCTTAAGTCTTGTTAAGTGTATTCTCTAGGATGAGATATTACATGAACACCCATTAAACTTTAATGACCTAGCCACGTAAAATATCATTGACCAGTGAAAATGGGTGCAATTAATTTGATAGGAAAATATCACTGACCAGTGAAAATGGGTGCAATTAATTTGATAGGAAAATATCACTGACCAGTGAAAATGGGTGCAATTACAGTAGTCCCCCTCTTGTACGGCCCCCCCCTGACCAGCGGCCACCCGCTCCTAACGGCCAGAATTCGTTGGCACCGACGAGTTTCTATTCAAAAGTACCCCTCACGAAAGGCCACCCGGCTAACGCGACCAGCGGCCAGCATTTTTGTGCAATAATATAAAATTTACCTCTCACGAGCGGCCTCATTTTATTTTTAAATATATCCAGAACCAATAATTAATTCAAATCTTGACGTAAGGTAAGCAATTTTGATTACCTCTATCGTAGATACACGTCTCCGAGTGTCAAGTCGCCGTTAAAAGTGTCGACTAAAGTTTAATAGTATATCGTTATCTATGAAAGTCAATGTTTACAGGAAATAGGCTCAATAATGTTATGATAGAGTTTGGGGTTTAACACCTATGTTGTGTTCTTCTCGTTGATGATTATAACCAGACGTAATTGTTATAATCATAACAAGGTCAACATAGGCTAAAAATAGATTTTGTACATTGGCACACACAGACAACCTTAACAAAGACAATAGGGTACCAGACAAAGACCGGAAAAATCACGTGACCACACAAAATGGCATCCTTTACGAAGGCTGTATTTCGTAGACTCGACACAAGTTTTGTCTGCATAATTAAATTGCATACAGTCAGCAATAACTGAATAAATCATTACCAAACATTAAAATGTCATCACGTTAACGGATACATTATTTTCGAAGAAAGTAGGTTATTCTACTCGACGACATCGGGGGGAGGGGGGGGGATGCCGAACAATTGTATGTACAAAACATCAAAAGACTCGTAAAAACAAGTTTATGTTGAAATAATTTGAATAAACAAAGTAATAACCCGATAAGAAGGTTATTCAGCAGTAGTGGGAAAATGGAGCAAATGGAAAGATAATTATGTATGTACCAAGATGTAAATGACGTTTTTGAATCCATTTGCAATGTGCACGAGAACAATACCAGTTCGCATATCAAACTTGCGCAAAGAAAGCAAAAATAGTAACATATATTCAGTTGAAATAAATTTGTTATTATAACAAAAAAAAACTTTTATTGATTAATGTTTCATTTAGACGAAGATATTTAATGTTTTGAAGTATGTAGCTTTCTTACTACGTACATTACATATACATGTACTTCTCATAATAAATTTAGCCCCCCTCTGGAACGGCCACCCGTCTTATAAGGCCACTTTCCTGGTGCAGCAGTGGTGGCCGTATAAGAGGGGGACTACTTTAATTTGATAGGAAAATATCACTGACAAGTGAAAATGGGTGCAATTAATTTGATAGGAAGACAGCAAAAAATGCAAAATTAATATTAATAATGCTCTAACTGATCATACAAGTGTTCAACATCTTTAGCAATCACCATAGCTAGTTCTTGACAAAACATTTCAATGGAGCTATGAGATGCTTTCACTCATTATCTAGTTTTTAAAAGCATTTCAGCAATACTGAGCAGCATATGACAAGGCTGTACAATGGCAGACATGCATTTTTCTGTGTTTAGTGCTAATGTATCTGCTGTTATATGCAGTTCAAATGCACAGTGTAGTACAATTGGGATAACACATAATTTTAGTGATGTGCCAATAATGAAGCTTAACAAGTTTCATCTTTATTCATTACAAGTAATCACAAACACGAAATTGAGTTCATACAAAAGCTGTCCCCACAAAAAATACCAACTGACAATCCCCTTACAAAATAACCAATTTCCCATCTGTGCAACATCCTGAAGAAATCTCTGCTGCTGTAAAGTTTTAGTATGTATATCTGCAAGTCATGATGAAAGGAACGCTTTAATCTATAAAAAAAAAGCCAGTTGACAAACCTGTTTCAGCCATTCAGCTATTGGAGATGTATTCTGCTCTGGTCTTGCGCCCTCTGCATCCTTTTCCTTCAGAAGAATCCAGCACTGGGAAGGACTTGACGGTGAACTCAAACAGGACTTTTTATCTCTATCATTTGATCCATGACCTGACAAATTCATAAAGATACAGTTTAGCCAAATTTCAAACAGTTAAGAAAAACAACAAAGAAATACCTTGAAAAACCTGCTTTATAAATTAAAAGACAGTTTATTTGATCCAAGACCTGACAAATTCATAAAAATACAGTTTAGTCAAATTTCAAACATTTAAGAAAAACAACAAAGAAATACCTTGAAAAACCTGCAATATAAAAGACTGTTTATTTGATCAAAGACCTGACAAATTCATAAAGATACAGTTTAGCGAAATTTCAAACATCAACAAATACCCTGAAAAACCTGCTTTATAAAAGGCAATTTATTAATCCAAGACTCCACAAATTCATAAAGATACAGTTGAGCCATATTTCAAACATCAACAAAAACAAAATACCCTGAAAAGTCTGCTTTATATAACATCAGCAAATCTAAAATTGTTTCATTAATTACTATCAAGTGGAACATTACCACTTGTATGCCTCTAGGTGAATGTTATTGAGATTTATTTGACCAATTTTCATTACATTTCAAGACCACTTTCCTTTTTAAAATGTGCAAATACATTTATTGAAAAAATGATTTGAGACTGCATAAAAACCTGAGTCACGTTTTCAAGTGAACATACTCTGCAACCATTAATGAATTATATAACTCAATATTTTTACAATTCATTCCAACTAACCTCAAAACTTACAGGGACTTGCAACAAATGCACTACAGGATAAAAAACACAATATATACATAATGGAATGTTTAATTGGATCAAAGCCCCAGCTGTACACCTATGATCAATTAAAAGTAGAACATCAATGATAATGATTTATGATACTTTGCTCTCGGATTACACACTCCGGCTAAATTTCTGATTACATATTTTGGTCAGACATATGTATTAGCAAATTTAACCCCAAAATTTTGTTAAGTAAATGGTACAAGTGAAATTAACATGCTTGACTTAAGATGTACATAAACTTTCCATTGTTTACCTGAGCTCCATTCTGCCTGATCTTCAATCATCTCAAAATCAACCTCCTGTTCCTCACAAGGGTCCTGTTTGATTTTGTGTAGCCATGTCTGGATGCTGACATCAGAGGATATGCTGGTCACGGGGGGAACTGTATCCATGGTGAAAGGTTGCTTAAGCCAATCGGATGTCTTGTTGGAAAAGTCAGGTAATGACAATTTATGCTTGGTATCGGAAGGTGTAGTAACAGTGGAGGGTATAACTAACCAATCCTCAAGACGAGGAGACAATTTTGGGAGGTGTACATTCACCTAAAATGAAAAAATAAAAGTGATATCAACCACTGCAAAAAATTTTGCATCAAGAAAATGACACTAGTTTCATACTATTATTACTAAACAATGTAAAAAGTGAATGATCAATACAAGAAATTATCTTTTTCTTTAAAAAGACCTGACAATTCTTAAAACTGCTGATCTATCTATCATATGCAAAAGCATGACAATCTTAAATGTTTTTTTGCAAGTAATAATTTTATGCTCCTGTCACACCAAAACAAAAAATGAAAACAGGGGAGGTAAATCATTCTCTGAGTTTACCTTCGTTACTTTTATGGATCAATGTGACATACCCAACTAAACTTTAATAAAATTACCAAGAATTTTTGTAAAATGTATCCCAAATGATATCAAAGTACATGTAGTAGTTCATCTCTAATCATTGTGATAATGTGAAGAAGCATTTTGTGTGATAATTCTGTGATAATACCCTCATTAAACTGCTGAGAAAATTGCAAACCCTTCTGTAATGCATTAAAATCTATGGATGCTACATTGTAATAGTTGTTACAAAAATATCAGCATAAAAAAATATTAATTTTAATACAAGAATACTTGGCCTGATTGTTTATGGGCATCAAGTAGTAAAATGAATTCAAAAGGAATGTTTTATCAAAACAAGAAGTTCTGATTAGACTGATACTACAGACCTGGGTAACTGACTGGTTTACTCTTAAGATTACAAATCCATACATCTATTCAAACTGTTGAGTGCAAAAACAAAATTTAAAAGCCTTTAATTGCCACACTGTCTACTAGAATAAAATGCATGTTTCTGGTTTCAACAGAACAAAAACATGTGAGTGATCAGTCAGAATATTTTTTCCTCTACTGTTTTTTGAAAATGCACCTGATTTTATCCCTTGTCAGGTTTTATCATCAACACGATTTTATTAAATTGCTTGATTTCCATGCTCAATATTGTAACAGGATGGTGCTGGTCAATAAAGTGTTGACCACTCAATAACTCAAATTAATTCTTTGGAAACAACTCTCCAAAGAATAAAGGATTAGTTGCACATCAACTAAGACTCCAAGCAATCTGTTTTCAAGAGGAATACTGTAAAAATGGAACTAGGGATGCAATATACAGTGTAGTCTCAAATGTATGTTTTATTTGGTTTATCATAGCCATCAAATCCAATCAAACAACATATAAAATTCAAGAATCAAATATCTTTTTCTATCACTTCTCGATGGAACTCACTCATTTGAACAATCACAATTTAAATAAATATTGGATCAATCATTTACAAATCAAAGCTTTACTGCTCACATTTTGCTCTTTTTTTATTTTCATCTAATGACAATTAAAGATGCCAATAGTTACCCAGGTATCCACCCACAGATAATAACCTGGGTAATAAAATGAACATATGGGTACCTGTTTAAAAAGAAGTTTTCCAAGTTCAGATCGAGACGCATAATAATTACAGTTTGAGGCTCGTGTCATGTGCGCATTATTCATAATTACAGGGGCTCGTATGGTTGCTTACAATTTACTTGTCATACATGTTCTATATAATTATACAAGGCAGGAATCTTCTCTCCTTTCTTGCATGACCTCTTTGTTTAATAATCAATGCTGGTATTTTAAGCTGGACTGTCCGTGATTCATGCACCAATATTCTCACAACTTAACATGCTTGTTTTGAGATCCTGATGACATTAACTGGGTCAATACCTTTCACTGAGAGCAATAGTAAGTACTGAGTGATTAAGAAATATTAATGAAATAAATTTGAATATGTACATATAAATTGCTGTTTTTAAAATCAGAATATGCTTTTTTGCCATTTATATTAGTAATAATTAAGCTTATACTTCTCTTGGAGGTTGGTATGTGTGAACCTACAACAAAACAGTTCAGGTTCACATTTAATACAATTTCTCTTGATTAGGATACGGGCAACCAATCGTTAGAAATTTCCCAAATTTTGACATCTTTCGTGACAATTATCGAAACATGGAATGAAATTTAGCACCCACTGGCTTAACAATAATAACCAGCAACTTATATACAAAACTGAAGAACTATCATTGGCTGCACAAGAAAAACTATACTTTGTCAAGGAGCTGTGTATATTTAAAGTTTATGTATTATATCTTAACTAAAATGTGCCCATCTTTTCCTTTGTCTGTGTACCATATTACCTGTGAGTCCTACATTATTTCAAATTAGTGAGTTTGGTTCACCCCATGTTACACCAGCAAAAGTGCTTGCAAGAGAAAACCAATAAACCTTAAGCTCAAAGGATGTGGATTGCAACATACAAAGTGTACTTAGGCCAAGAAAAAGAAATTGTTTCCTATTGCACCGGTGTTAAAATTAGGGTATACAGGTAGAGAGACCCCGAGTGGCCTAAAGCACTCTCAGTTATGGATCACTGCCATCTCACCTCTGTCTGCGTGGGTTCGAGCCTCAGTGGATATACGAGAAAGCTTGCCAGTAAATTCTTGTGGGTCAGTAGTTCTTTCCAGGTTCTTCTTCCACCATTAATACTGGCTGCCATGTATAGCCTATCATGTGCTGAAAATTGCATTAAATCCTAGAACAACCACCACCACTGGGTGAAAAAGTGCTGGAGTTGGCAATGAGAAAGCAGAAAATGGATGGTCAGCTGACCAGGATTGCATTTTTTTGTTTGGCTTTATAGGCTAGAGGTACCAGTAGTAACATTGCAAAAATAAGTTTTGACAGGAAGCTAAAAGTAAAATAAAAGTAAAATCTTCAGCTGTAGAGGTATAATAAATATAAAATTGTGTTTTCTTTTTGCTATCTGTATTATGTGATACAACTTTTGACATATTAGATGTTCTAATATTTATTCTGAATTTGAAAGATATGCAGATCTATCCATACTTTATTTACCCTTTGTGAATAATCACATTCATAATTTGATCAACCTAAGTGAATCTAGATTGAGACAGCCTCTATACCTTGTGCTCCCCAATGTTCCACTATCTTTGTCTTTTTAACGAGTTCAGGTTTCCATATGACCCATAGTACATGTACTGGGTTTTAACTTGTGAAATTCTGATTGCCTTCATGTTAAACATTATATTCGTACAATATAATAACCTTTTGACATTCTTGCTGTTTGAATGCCAATATGGCCCACTAATCAATAAACATTTTTCACAACAGAAGTGTGATAAATAGCACCAATGTCAACTTTAATCTTTTTGTTTTGAAAAGATAGCTACTGTATGCGCTGGATAATGTATTTGTTGGGAGATCATAAATTAATTTTAAAATTCATAAGTAGTGTTGACACCTTTTAAATCTGTAATTTTAAATCACAAATCACATGTTGAAAAATCTACTAAAACTGAATCTTTTTTAAAAACAACATAAAACTGTGTACATGAGATAAACTTTCATCCACTGCAGCAGCATCTCATCAACACAACCCTAATGCACAAGTATGCTCCATTCTTTTGGTACATACAGATTTTTTCAGCTTTCTCAAACCATGAAATATTGTTAGAGGCAACACATCTCCTGAAGTGGAGACTGCAAGGAATAAAGTTATATTTGTTCAAATCTGCACTAGTCTTGCCAATTCTCACATTTTTGAATCCCTTCTTATCATCAGTCTGTCCAGGAAAGCGATCAAAGTACACTAAAGTTTCATCCATATTAATGATCATATTATTGGCAAAATGATCTGTTTCTCTTCTGACCTTCACAAATTCATCACATGATTTTATTTTCTCCAAGCCTTCTGGGTGACACTGGGACATTGATGTTTGTATATGTTTATTTTCAAAATTTCTGTGAATACCAGTGGAAAGGAAACAAAGTTTCCATATCTTGGCTGTCTTTGCATATTAAAAAATAAATTTTAAGAAATTGGCACACATAGACAGTTCCAATGTCAGCTTGCTTTGCAATAAAATAACCTTTGAATTGATATATTAAAAAAAAAAACAGCTTGAGAGACCAAAGTCTGCTTTCAAGGTATGCATGCTTTGTAATAAAAAATAACATTTGTCTTTGATGTCCTGTCAGCAAATTCAAAGAAAAAGTTAACTGCTGGCTTCCAATTGAGTTTATTCACCACCAAAGCTTCTATGTGCCTGGCATATGTAGATACAATTACTAAAAAATGTGTACTGATATATGCAGGTAAATAGTATGGATACTTTTGTAACCCTTGCTGGCGAAAATATTGTCCCTTGTTCTCAAATAAATTTGTTTTTAAACATGACTTTTATTTGTGAGTTTTGAGATACTGTCATACAGTAGACCTGGATATACAGTAATTCAATTTTGGTAATTTAGCACCTAACACTATGTCGTGCGTGAATGGCAGTTGTCTTCAATATATTGGTTGATTATTTCTATGTCATTTGCAAAATCATTTTCTTCTCTTCTTGCATTCACGATTTCACCACATAATTTTTATTTTCTGTTTGCTGCCAGTTTTTATTAACTACCAGGGCTTCTATGTGCTTGGCATATGTAGTTACAATCAATAAAAAGGAGCATTGATGTCTGTGGATAATAGGATGATTCTGTTTTGTTTTGTATGGTTTAACGCCATTTTTAAGCACAATATAGACTATACATAGCGGCCAGTATTAATGGTGGAGGAAGAACCCGGAAAATCCCCGAAAAGAACCACTGACCCACGAGAAGCTACTGGCAAGCTTTCTCACATAACCACATTAGCTGAATCTTTGACTCGAACACACGCAGACAGAGGTGAGATGGCAGTGATCCGTAACGGACAGCGCTTTAGACCACTCGGGGCCCCAGATGATTCTGTAACCTGAGATGGTGAAAAGATTGTCACGTATGCTCAAGTCAATGTGTTTTCAAATAATGACTTTTATTTGCATGATACTGACATACAGTGGACCAGGATATAATTCAGTCTTGACTATTTTGCACCTAACACCATGTCATGCATGAATGATGTCTTCACAAAATCAGCTGAATATTTTTCTCTTGTTTGCAATTTTGTTAATCCAGTTTTCAGTCAGATAACATGTTCAAAAATATGAGCACAACCACATACATAACTGATACACAGTACATCATGAAAGCCTCCACTACATATATGGATTTTATGGCTATATTTTATTCTTTAATGCTATTATTGAAAACCGGAATAAATGTTAACAATACAAGATTAGTTTCTTTTATTATCAATTAAGCATGTTATTTATCTATTTGTTGCAACATGCAGTGGGGAGGCGGTGAGCACAAATGCAATACAAATTATTTTTGTTTCTTAAATCTTGGGACACAAGACCCAAGTAAAAAAAAGTTTCACTGAAATTTCTGGGACTGAATTTTTATTTTATTTGATCATGTCCCAACATACACGGTAAGTATGGTAGACAGTTTGAGTGATACTTTAGTGACTGATATTTAACACCTTTGTATAAAGTAAGAAAAAAACCTTTTTGATATTTAATGATTTCAATTTATTCTCCATAAGTTGGTTACACTTCTGGTATATAAAATAATTATTTCTTATTTGATCATTTTTAATATTACTGTTACACTGCCCATTGTTCTTTTGTTGACTGCGACGCTGTTGTATTAAATGTTAATTTCAAATTTAAGTATTACAAGTGGAATAAGTTTACTTATTTCTCTGGGGCACATCTGTGTGATAACGACTCCAGCAGTGAAAATAAACGAGCTTTCAATATATGCATCGACATTATTTCAAAATGCATGCAAAAATCAGAGATGTGTGGAATAAATCTGAAAGGTGACCTTAGTGTATTGCCATGTTATCAGTGATATACATATTATATTGTATCAAGCAAATATTGTCCACAAATATAAACAAATTTTAAAATTGTACTTTTATTTAATTTGACCTTCAAATTTCAAATTTGGACTTTTGGAAATTTCATGGGCCCATTGACTCTTCAGTTTTAAATCCAATGGGAAACCATGGAGTTGTACAGGGAGATATATATTTTGGAAAAACGACCATTCCTGGCTTATCCAAATATTTTTACTGATAAAACAAGGCATGATTTATATCACTTACATATGGCTCTTTTGTCTTGCTTCTGCTTATCTCTTCTAAAGTCTTGTACAGAACATGATGTTGGGCATCTTCGTATTCCTCCAGATGGGGTGGAAGACTAAGAGCTGGGCGATCAGGTTCCATAAAAGATGTCTTGATGCCGACTGGTGAGTCAACTACTTTGCCATAGTTCATTATCACATCTCGCAATCCTTTCGAGTCAGCCTTGAAGGAGATAAAAGGACTCTCCTCAGGTTGAAGATCATCTACGTCAAGTCTTTATGAAGAAATTAAATATAAACTATCTCAGTTGCTTTATTTAAAAAATGTATTTATTGCATGCTGATTAAACATGATCAACATCTCACCATGATTTCTATCTTTATGTGATTTGGTTTTTGAGAAGAAGAAAGTGATGAAGCAGATAAAACTAATGGCTTTGTGTGGATGACAATATACATGGTTCCCATGCTTTTCTAAAGATAAATTTCCAGGTTATTTCCAGGGTTTGCCCAGGATGAAATTAATTTGTTCAAGGCTCACATATGACCATTACTGAAAAGAATGTTAGATTGTAAAACATGTATTTTCTAAATCTAAAGCTCTTTCTCTTTCAAGACTCTCCAAAACATCCAAGTCAAAAAAGATGAATCATGTAAAAAACCACAAAATGAATCAGATGAAACAAGTTTGATTACAGTCCTATAAATTGGCATGTAATGTCATTGCAATGTATAGAATAAAAATCCTAACATTATTTTGCTGACCTGCATTATATTGCCATGTGGGAACAACATAATGAACATAAATTAGTTTTGTTTCCTTTCAAACCTTTAATTCTAAAGAATTATATATCTTACAGAAAGTAAACATTTCCTATTACAGTATTAAAAATAAATAAACACAAGTGATTAAAATCTTGTCTTGTAACGAAATGAGTTTAACTCTAAATGTTTCTGCGCCAATAAAATCCCAAATAAGATTTTTCAAACAACCTAATCTCCTGAAGTCGATCTGGTTAAAACTCCATCATTTGTAAAAACATTTTCAAACAGGATGATTTAAATTTTGACAAAAGACCTTCAAAATTATATACAAGGACTGAATTTTCTGTAAAATCAATGTGTCTTCTCGTAATTTGTTAAACCAGTCCCAAAACCTCAATTGATATAGGGGCTCGTAAAGTTTTAAAAAAAAAGTATAATATATAATATAAGGGACAATAATTTCTCATTTCAGCTCTGAGATTCAACAATTTGGACTACAAATTTGGCTTAAAACGAATAGCAGTCTGTTTTCTAATCTGGGTTTCCTCCGAATATTTCCACCCCATTTTTCATATTTTGGACATTTAGGTTGGGGTTTGGGGTCATTGCAATTGCATATTAAAAAAAATGAAATTTGCCACCACCATGCAGTAGTGACATCGTAGTCACTTACCAGTGGGTCTGGCAAATTTAAACTTTTGTTACGTCAACTCAACTCTTTAAATAGATAGAAAAATGATTTATTTCTCAAAAATGCCAAGTATTATAAACATTATGTCTTTAATACATGGATCGAATAGAAGAAACCATGGCATAGATGAAAACTGACCCTGTACTCACCATTTGCATTACTAGTCACATGACTTCACAAATCTCAAATGACAACATCAGAAATCCAAGTCATGTGATATTAACAACAAACTCCTTTTCAATGCTGTTGTACAGAAATTCATTTATATTAAAATGAAAGTCAGATACTTTGTGTACAAACCAGCAATCTGGCCAATGTTATTTATCAAGCTGAGAGCACATGTCAACATGGTGGTCATGTGATAAAACAAAACTCCAGAAGTTGTTCTCGGAATAAACATGGAGAGTTTTTGCATTTTTTTTATTACAACGAGCATATAACTCTGATTTAATATTTTTTTTCTACAACATTTGAAAATGTGGGTTGTTTGATGTGTGTACTCGTGCGACCAGCAGTGCAAATCATGAGTATCAGGTAACATTTCATCAACGACAAAGTTTTAACATTGTCTTTCAGCTGATTAACGACAATGATTTTAATACTTGCAATTTCTGAGAAAATAAGTAAGTTTCATATTGATTTCATGCATGTATCATTCGATATAACAACATTTAAGTTTCTTTGGCCCTCCAGTTATCGGTTATGCTTTGCCACAGCTATGTTGGCCTCTTGTGGTGCTAGACTGGTTTTCATACCTTCTATGTAATGAAAGATATTGATATCGAGCTGACTTTGAAAGTAAAAGTCTACTATTTAAATCTAATTCACTGAGCATTTGTACTGACTCAGCATATATGTTTATTGCATGCACCTAAATGATTCATATTGCACTCTTTTAAATATTCTGGTTAGAACTCGACAAATTTAACTCGTGATCAGTTTAGTAGTGACTCTATTACGTAACTGTTTTGGGCATCAAGTGGTGGCGAAAAATTGACTGCAGATTGGTATGATTTGTTTAAAAATAAATATTCTCTGAGCCAGATTGCTTTCCATCAAATTCTGATGGAAGTTTTAGAAGTTTTATAAAGAAGTTTCTATTTTAAATATAACAATTTTAATGGCAGGGCTGTTCCATTTAAACATACATGGTACTCGTATATATATGCCAGGGTACTTTGATTTCACAGAGTTCATATCAAAATGATAAGAAAATGACAATTATTTCTATCAAATTTCATAGCTGCCATTGCCAACCCCAGAGTACAAAAATACTGACTACTTGTGACAAAGAAACTGATTTTCAGGAACAAATACTGATTTTTAAAATTTTAAATGCATATGTAACTATTTACAACATATATAACCATCAGTAAAGTAGGACAGTGCCTTAAATAATTATTTAATGTCAAAGATGCACGCTTGTACCTTCTGGACTTGCACCATGGTCCATTTGGTTGCCCATTCAGAAGGTGCAAGAGTGCAATAATCTCAAACACAGACTGTTTATAGGAGCCTTTTCCACACCTCGTACCTTTTTCTTTTACAATCAGTGATTCCAATGTACCAACTTTCAGTGATGATCTCAAGTCTGAGATTTTCTTATTGAAATGTTTTCGTTCAAGCAAAAGAGTTATCCTTTGCGATTTTAATGTCTGGAAAACGTGCAAAATAAATCGGCAACAACACTAGTAAATGAAAGAGGAAGGTTTATTTCTAACAGAAATTTAATAAATCGAATTTTGATCGATGTACATTAATGTTCTCTCTGGCATTTATCTACGTTGTAAGTTCTGGCTGTACTGTGTGTGATGAAGCAGGAAGCTGATGTTTATTAGCTTTTTTGAGCTCTTGTATTTCATGGGCACCTCCATGCCCAATAGTGAAATCACATAACACAATTTGCAAAACGTCAAGTTTTCTCCTTTACTATATAGTTTCACAAATCTACACAAAACTGCACAAATGTCCTTCCAGTTGTTTCCTTCTATTTTTCCTGGAGAAACTTTTGAATATTCTGCTTTCCTATTTAACATGAATAGAAGCTTAATATTACGTAGACGAGATAAAGCAACAGCGGTAACTATTTGCAAAATCCAATATGGCGGATAACGACAGGCATGGTAGCCTCGATTTCGAATGAACCAATCGTATTGTAGAACTGTATTGGTATATACATGAGATACATTCTATCAAAATAGAACCGAGTGCCTGTTCCAAACTGAAAATTTCAAAGACATGTTATTTTTTTTATTATAAAATGTACTTTCTGCCCAAAAAATGTACACCCATATTCAGGTCCATAATATACGGTACAAATATGGAAAAAAACAGGACAGTTGGCAGCTATGAAATTTAGTAAATGTTTCTGACAAATTCCTTACAAGTATTTCTATGTTCTTTTTAGTAATGACCAACAGATTCAATGGCATACTGACACCATTTCCACAACAGTGAAAGCCCTCTAGATCAGGAATTATTGCTCAAATTCTACTCAGCAGGTTTCGAAATGTCATACAAAGGTTTTTCAGTAACCATGACCATGTATTTAATGGCAGACTGACATCCATCATATCAAATTTAAAGCCTTGAAGGCTGGATGCTTTCTGTCAAATTTTGTCATGCCCATTGTTGAGAATGGTGCCTGTATTTGATGATAGACTGTTATCAACAGTATAAAATCTAAAACCCTTCATCCCAGGATGCTTTCTATAAAAAATTGTCTGATTCTGTAAAGTTGTTTTAAAATTTTTTTTTTTTTTTTTAAGGATTTCTATTCATAGTTTACAGAACGATGTCTGAGGGCAGACTGTAAGTAGTATAACATGGCTGTAAATTTAACTGGAGGAGGAAAACCCAGGGAAAACTGCACTGCAATGCCTGCTATGAAGACAATACCAAAATATCTATATCAGTCAATGTAGAAAAAGATTTAGTTTTTGCAGTTTGACTCACAATTGCAGTTTTCTTTCCCAGTTATATAAGTTGTCCCCTAGCTCTGGGTAGACAATCCCACTCTGGAGAATTCCCAATGCCTTATTAAGTCGTGCTTGCTGCTGTTGTAAACCCTCCTCCTTTGCATCAGTCACCATGTCTACCTGGTTCAGAAGCCAAACCTCACGGTTTCGAAGTGCCTCCAGTTGACGGCTCACATTGGTTTGAATCTGGGATTTTACCTGTGTGAAAGTTTACAAACTTATGTCTTTTTGTAATGAATCCAACAATATAACAGCAGTTGCACAGTTTGCGTTTAAGCACATTTACAGTGTCAAGTATCTTTTCTGTATCATGTGTGTAATATTAAATAAGCCGATTATCTTATCATTTGTGTAACGAGTCTCTTATTGGTATCAATCTATCAATCTTGTCTGTAATAAGTCCTTTATCTGTATCATGTGTGTTTGTGTTATTAAACAAGTCTATTTTATCTTTTGTGTAATAATTCTCTTATCTGTATCATGTATGTATGATCAGTATCTAAAATAAAATCTATATGACAACTGGTTTGATGTTGTATTTGTGATCTGTTCAATTTTTTTTTATTTTAAATTAACAACCAAAGACTATAAAGAGTATGTAAACTAGAGAAAGATTATATGCAAAATGGATGTAGTAAGCAAGAAGGGATTTATAAATAGATGGTCTGCAAAGTATGCAATCTGACTGACCTCTATTATGGACAATAAAAAGAGAAGATCTAATGGACAATAAAAAGAGAAGATCTAATGGATAATAAAAAGAGGTTCTACTGACTGTAACTTACAAATAAAATTAGTTTTCAAATATCTGAAAGTGAAAAATACATTGACAACATATCATTACTAATGACAACTCTTATCGAACATAAAATTCAATGCTTAATTTGACAAGGCATTAATAGGAAGCGAAGTGTATTATTAAGGTCACCTGAACAAGAACTATCTATCAAAACTATGCTATGCCAGAAATGCTGATTTTAATCAGACTGACATATTACATATTAGAAAATTACTTAAAATGAGTGATAAAGCCCAAAAAATTATTCTTCATTACCTCAACATTCTTTCTACCAAGTTGTCTCTTGGCATTGTTTACATTCTGAATGGCTTTCTCCAACTGCTCGATCTTGTGTCCTAACAGGCTTTTGTGTGCTGACATGGTGTCGAGTTCCCGACTGCAAAATAGTTACCTTGGACAAAATTGCCTGTAAGAACAAAGAGTACTGTGTGAAATTAAAAACTCAGCTGCATCAAGAGTATCTCCTAAATATGAGATTCTTGTACCAAAGATAGAAATTTGTGCCACTGGTCACCATATTTTCATGTATCTCATAAATTATATGTAACAAAAACAGCAGGGCCTGCAAGTAAAGCCCATAATCAAGGAACTACTATGAAATAAGTAACCCCCCAAGGTCAAAAGGTTGAGTCAGCATGGCTCACAATTAACTTTACAAAATTCATAACGATTCATTCCAAATTAGAAAATCCATCAGTAAGCATCAAACAATACCCAATGAAAACACTGTTACGACTGACCCTGTTGCAAGGTGAATGGGGCAAGTGAGCATATTGCAAAATGAATTGTCTTGGCTACAATACTAATTTATTCTAAGTATAACAACATGATCCAACAAACAGTTTATCAAATATAAACCAAATGAAAACTTAATCCAAAACTTAAACAAAATGTTGCTTAAGATGGCATTACCACCATCAATGGAAAAAATATCTTTCTTGTCATTCAATAAAATCTTATCTCCAATTGTATATTTATCAACATTAAAACATAAGCAATGGAAGGCATATTTTTGACTGTTTTTTTTAATAAAAAAAAATGATGTGATGCAGAAAAATGTGCTGTAAAATGTTGATTATCCAGATAATGCACTAGTATCAATTACTAAGGTGTCCCCTGAATAAAGGTTCCTATACATCGTTAAAGATTTCTTAATCATTTAAATTGGAGCATCTGCCAAGGATGCAGGAGGTCGTGGGTTTAATCCCCAGCAGTCATACCAAAGATTTACAAAACTGGTACTAAAAGCTGCTTCGCTTGGTGTACAGCATTATGAGGTTAGTGTTAGGACTGGTCAGCCTGGTGTCAGTATAATGTGACTGGGTGGGACATGATCAATGTATGTGGCATTGTGCCCCAGTATTAGACATCACTATAACTGCCACAATGCAAACATCGTAGCAATCTGACTGAAAATTTGTTTAAAGCCATGTTAAAAATCCAAATCGCACACATTCACTTTATTACAGTTCACCATTTTCAGTAGCTCTGAATAATTCTGTATTTTTTTCATTCTGAGAGTTGCATCCATTTGAACAAATATAAACAACAGCTACATATTTTATTATCTGTTCACTTTTTGTCAAAATATTAAAACCTGACAGAATATAATTTCGTTTTTTCAAATGTTTATTTTGTTCTTTACAAACGATCAAACGATGACTGAATTATTGTTAAAGCTATGTTAAAAATCCAAATCACACACACAGACACACACACACGAGACGGTAAGCAAATACTATACAATGGCATAAACCATAACACTCCCACATTCATGGGCCTTCACAATGACCTGTAACTACGACAACGCTGCTTCTCTCTCCCAAATAAATGGAAGTAGTGAAGGATGTTATCATTTGCATTCCACTTTTGGCCTGTGTAAAACTAGTTATATCTGGTATTATAGCCATTTAATGCAAACTAAACGACCCCTTTTAAACTAGAATCTCCACATAAAATACCCTTGATCAGCCTTTCTCTTAGAGTATCGATTAGGCTTACGTCAACGCAATTGTTACCTAACGTCAATGGAAGCCATATTCCAAGACTGAAAAGTCACGTACGCCCTGGGGCACCTTGACCAATTGAATTATTATCATTATTAACCCCATAACTATAAATATAAAACGTTATTCAGTTATAAATATAATAGTTTTACAAATTAAATACGCAATTTGCACATCAATACTACATATTAAACAAGTACAGTTGGCCTACAATACACCGAAGATCGCAAAATATGGGTAGATAGAAAACGCAGAATACAAGAGCATCAACATCGTTTACACTAGGCCAACTCTATCTAGATTTTGTGTCAATATAACCTATACAAATTATCTTGAAGAAAACATGTTACAAGAAACAAATTACCTGATTTCACTAGATGACTGACTCGGTGTGTTATGTCCGTCAAATTTTATTTGCCATTACAATGTCAGACTAGTCGGCAATGCGCATTTGGCTATATCATTCCGCTGTTTTATTTACGTAACATGATCACGCACAAATCAACGCACACATACAAAGAGTATTACCAATTATGCTTGAAAGATATAAAAAAATAAATGACCAGTTTTTCGGCTTTCTGTCTATCGGTGTTTGGGGATTTGGGGATTGGAACTATTTTATGGGTAAAAAGTCATGACGTTATTTCATTCGTCATAAAGACTTTCTTGTAAAGGTCACACGTGGAACAGACACGTGTATCAGTGTTTACCACTCCAGGCCATTGACCGACTACAAAGTATGTTCTACTGATCTCGTTTTTACTGACAGGCAAAATTCGGTCAATGTCTTTAACGCAAGCCAACACAAACCTACCACACACCACCTTTAGATTTATATTAGCTCAAGTTTACCCCCAGACCAACAAATTGTTCTCCGCCTTTTAAAATAGAAGTCAATAACGTCAAACCCATGAGCAGCAGAGGGGGCGAATCGGACAACTTTATCGAAGCGTCTATTTGGCAAACCAAGGCTTCCTCCAAAATAAAAAATAAAAAAAGTTTCCTTTGGAAACGCAAAGTAGTTGTCGCGCCCCCTCTGCTGTTATGATAGTATAAATCTTTTTACGATTTCACAAACAGTCTATTTTTTAATACCTAACATAGTAAAACAATCAGATTATTGGACTAGTCAGTTAGTTTGAAATTAATTCTCGTTAATGAATCATTATGACATTGCATATACATTGGATTAGTTGGATCCTCAATGATTAAAAATCCTGGAGGAGCTGTTAACGTATAATGAGTATAAAATATATCCTTGTTGGGCTTGATTTGATCTTTCGACATTTATTTCATAACTTCCTTCGATAACATCACATACTAGATTCACTGCAATCACCGAGGCTATATTGACGTTTTGAGGAGCGATATGTCGCCCACCATCATCTGGGTCATTATTATGTTTGAGGATATTTGTTTCTGGTTGTGGCATTTTTTTCCATTCGGCGAGTATCATAGAAAAGTTTTTTTTGAATAAGATCATTAACATATTTTTTTTAGTTCATTTGCGTTATACCCAAGAAACTTGAAATCGGGTTAATCAGCTTCTGTGATATTGTAACCAGTTAGAAATTTTTGTTTATCTCCGTTCTTGTCATTAATTATTATCTGAACTATTCGTTTGTTGATATATTCTATGTCGGATACAAGCTGATTTAATATCTCAACATATTTTATAATCTCGATGCGTGAACTCGTTATATCAGAGAGATGCTCCGGGAAACTCTGTCGTGGTCTCTCCAGTTGTGTTTTATGTAATTGATTAATCTCTTTCAAATAATCAATTAAATAATTTAGAGTAAATACAATTGCAATGGATGAATCAGGAGTTTTCTCAAAACCAAAAATACCATTGCATGGTATTGTTATCGAGAAATGTGAATCTATCAGTTAATTTTGCATTTTTTATACCAGGTAAATAATTTCGATATGGTGGAGCAATTTCGTGGTATGATTATACATCTGTGACGTAATTAGATTTTTTAGGTTTTGGTATTTGTAAAGATGTCAGAGGTGGGATTTCAGGCCAACCCAGTATTGTACTTATAGAACTCTGATAGATATCTACGACATACCCGGGCGAGTTTATCTCAATCGCGGATGATAGTGTTGGTTCATGAACTGTTATAGCGATTTGCGATTCTTTTCCAGTAATGGATTTTATTATGCGTTGTAATTCATTATTAATTTGTTCAATTTGGTAGGACCCAGATGGTATGGAAACAACGTTCCAGTCAGGAGTCCCGTCTTGTTTATTCTTACTCGCAAAACCATGGAATTATTCGGTTGTTGACCACCAAATGGTGCAGATCTAATGTTAGGCCAACTGTGATATACTCGTAATTTTGCCAGTGCTATCTCCTTCACGGGAACCGCAGTAGGGAAATTGACACTGAATTCAGGATTCGTTGAGGTTATTGAGATCATGCTGGTTTTCACCGGGTTTGTGTTTTCCGCTATTCGTTGAAGTAATTCCGTTGTCGCTATTGACATTATATTCGTGTTGTTTTTCCAATTTTGACATCGCGGAATTATAAACACGTACCATCGCTGAAAACTCACTATCGGATAATAATGTGTCATCGAGAGAGGACGATATCATCGAGGATAATTGCGAGGATGCGGTTGACACAACATGGAACTTAACTACGTAATCCTGCAGTTTATGCTGGCTACATGATGATATTTTTTTTTTTATTATTGAAATTATTCCAACGATTGTTGTCGCCGCTGATATACAAATTGGAACAGCTATCGGGGCAATCATTGTTACCGAAGATAGTATTATACCGGTTCCGGTGATTACACCTGATACCGAGTACACGGTAACATCAACTGCGGTAATTCTTCGTCGGTATTTTTTTAAATAATTTTTATTTGATACTCCTCAGTGAGTGTTTTGAGATTAGTTTGAAATTCTCTGACCTGATCATAGCGATATTGCTGTGACGTTGCCAATGATGACATTTTAAATATTACAATAGATTTCAATGGATTTTTAATTCAGTTGTTTACTTAAATCCGCTACGAATTCCACATACCATGTTATTGAAACTCTAGCCAAATTATTATCGGTTGATATTATTGGGAATCGTTCAGTTGTTTCCTTGTCGATGATCGTTGATATCATATTGTTGACCCCCAAATGAACTCGTTGATGAAATATTAAATTGAGTCGGCGACACTAGTGTTAATCGATAAATACCTTTGACGGCCGCGGTGACATTTAATATGTTAGTGGATGGTGTCCACGCAAATGATCCATGTTGGATCGTGTACACATTATTTACGATACATGTTTGTTCGTGAGGAAGTTTTATTTTTTCAAGTTTTTCTATCATCCTCGGTAGTTCATCCTTGATGACATCGTTGGTCTTTTTAATATCTTCGCGAACAACTTCTATTCGCCCATTATCGCGGTTATTTCGTCGAGTTTCGTGATAATACCAGCCAGATCTGCTTTGATTTCTTCGGGTTTAGCATTTTTACCAAAACATTTATCGACGGCATCATCGGTTATTTTAAAGTTTTTACGTAACATAGTAAATTGTTCGATATGAGCGTCATAATCGGATCGTAATTTTGTCAAAACATCGATAGTGGTTTTTATCTCCGTGAGTTTCGATGTGGTCACCGGTGTATTTCCAAAGAAATCTAATAGAGGTTTGTCAATATTGTCAATTATGTTTCTTTGTAATTCAGAAAACCGATTGAATTTAGTTATATTGTCGTCATATTCATCACGTAGTTTTTTAATGGTTCTAAATTGTTAATTCTATCCACAATAGTTGAAACAAGTTCACCTGGTTTGAGATTACCCTCCTTGGAAAACAACACGATAGTATCTTCTACTGCGTCGCGTTGTTTAACTAAGATATCATCAAGGGAAATAGTACTAGTTTTCAATTTACCCTGACGATCTTGAAATACAACTATTTCATTGGAATCAACACTTGCAAGATTTAACATCTCGGATATTTCATCTTCGATTATTTTTTTTTACATCACCGGTTGCAGATATTTCCGCGGTGAGTTTTCTCAGGCTTGATAGAGATCTCCCCAAATATCAATCATGTTATTTTATATAATTTCTCTCTAAAAAGCGATTACTCGTATATTCGTGTACGGTTTTATGTGGCGGTTTTTCCTCTGATGAAATAGCGTTGAGTACATTCAATACTTCTATGTCGCATATTGGTGGGTCATTCATTTTCTGTGTTGCTAGCGTGGAATACTAGATAGGAGTTTTAAGCGGTTTATATAACGCATAAATTCTTTAGGCGGCGCTAATCCATATGGATCGAAATAAACAATTGCACGCGGATCAATCACGTATGCAACACAATGAGTTCCAGGTCCGGTACTGTTATCGAGATTAATGATACCAGTTTCAGCGTTGTTTGGTTGTTGTGGTAATTGATCTTTCATAAAAGTTTTTATTGCTAGTTTTTTTTAACAGCATCGAGTAAATCAAAATTTGACATGGGAACTATTATTAGTAAATTGTTCCTAGTCTCAGGCCCTTTCCATGAATACGGTGTCTTTTTTTGTATCCCTGTCCGGTAGCTTTCTTTAGTGCTATCCCTGCCGCTGTACCAACGGCTCCTAGGGCGGCGGCTTTTGCTACCGCTGAGGCCGCTGCCGCAATCAACGCTGGTAACACAGCGAAATGTTGGAATATACCACCTGATTTTATCATATTCTTAATTGCGGCCGCAGAGAGAGTGACCTGAACACATTTTTTATCTTTGATAGCATCATTGAAGTGTTTTATCTGACGAGTTGTCAGTGATAGTTTATTCTGACCACCAGACATCTGATTGTGCTTCAGCGATATCGTAGTCCCACATTTTTTAGTTGATTCTGATTGCAATTTTTTAATTTGACCAGGAGTTAACGTAAAACTAACATGACTATATGACATTTTATTTAATACGAGATTGATCTAATTGTCTACATATTTTCTACTGGTGCATCAACTACTCTCATTCGTCCACCAACACCTTCGAGTAGCATTGATTTATCACTGAGTATGACAGCAACTGCTCTGTAACTACCGTGTACGACTGGTGGACCTACATCAATAACAGGAAGAGCTGTTGCACGAGCTCTGAAATGTATGTCAACTACGGTTTGTCTGGTTAAATCAATATGTTCCAGCGAGATGTAATAGATGGGATATCGATTTTTCAAATCCCATTGTGATATTTGCATACCGGTATCTACATTATTATCGCGTCCCATAAATGTCAGCAACCGATGATACGTGCATGTTATTTGGTTTTGATCGTAATTAAGTAAAATATCCTCGGATGGTTCCTGTTGGCCGTATATCCTCAACGAGACTTCATTAACACCGAGTTTATCAAATATCATATGGCTGCGTAATTGTGACCCAACTCTCGCCCTATCCTGTAACGCAATAAATATATGACGCGGCTCAGCAACACATTGTTTTGATGCCATGTGCCAAGTAAATACACCATTAACATAGACATATACATAATACTGCGACGTATAAATCCTGAGAGTATCCTGAAACGGATTGTTGAAAGTAGCATCCGGAGATCCAGGGGTCTGAACAGCTACAGTTTAAGTCGAGCAAACCGATGAACATGTCATGCAATCGTAGAAGACGACGACTTCGATTTTCACTCGATCAATTGATGAACTAAATCTATCAGTACATGTGCACAGATCAGAGAAAGTTTGTTTTCTAAAAGCAAATATATTCCTAAAGTAAGGACTTCACATAGTTGTTTTATGTAACTGATTAAATTGTTTATTTACCGAATTGAGGAAACTGCAAGAGGAGGATATTTGTCTCTAGACAAGGTACGCAGGTACGCAACGAATGGGTCTATTCGGAAAATGGCAGACGGCGAAGTGAAGTTCGAAACGCGGCATTTTGTATCGGTAAGCCAATAATGGGACTTATACGTTCAAGCAAGTTGTTGTGACCAGAGCAAAGCGAGCGGAAGTGCTTAGGCTGGCACACAAGGGTCTACTAGAAAGCCATATGGGCGTGGCAAAGACGTGATATAGGTTAGTGAGGAAGTCTACTGGCCAGGTGTGTATGGGGATGTTCGGAGGTATTGTTTGTCGTGCACCTAAGACCTCTCATCGCCCGGTGCCAATAGGAACCACCCTACTGATTGATGAACCTTTCTCGAGGGTGGAGATGGACCTGGTAGGTCCGGAAAAGCCGTGGACAGAAAGTGGTAATCGTTATATTCTAACGATAGTAGATTACGCCACATGGTATCCAGAGGCAGTGGCCTTGAAGAACATTGACCCAGTCACGGTGGTTGATGCCTTGTTAAGAGTTTTGTTTAGAGTTGATGTCCCTGAGAAGAAACTAACTGACCAGGGGACACTGTGAGTCAGGTGATGGAAGAGGTAAATATATTACTATCTATTAGACACCTAACGACTACCCCGTACCTCCCGCGTTCAATAGTTTGGTGGAGCGTTTCAATGTAACATTGAAACATGCTCTGAGGAAGCTATGTGAAGGTCGACATAGGAATTGGGATCGATACATTCCAGCGATACTGTGTGCTATCGAAAAGTACCACAGACAAGTTTTTCACCTTTTGGATTAGTCTATGGGAGGATAGTCAGTTAAAAAAAATATGGACGGATGAGAAAGCATATAAGGAAGTGCGAACAACATAACTATATGTTGTTGATCTCCGCAACAAGCTGGAATAGGTTTCCAAATTGGCTCAGGAGAATCTCTGACGCATAGGGCGTCAACATAAATGTTACAACAAAAGAACGAAGCTATATCACTTCGAGGTGGATGACAATGTGTTATTGTTGCTACCTTTGGAGCACAACAAACTTCAAGTCTCATGGAGGGGACCATTCGTGGTAAAGGAGATAAAGAGTGGACAGAACTACCGTATCCGGTTAGGAGACAACGAAAAGTTGTATCACGTAAATCTAATGAAACGTTACCATGAAAGAGAAACACCCACAGAGTTCGTGATTGCTACGGTTGTAGGGAAGAGTTCGACGACAACGAGGGAGAGGCGGAAGTATTCTTTACTTATTCTTTCACGAGGGAAGAAACATACGTCAACGTAGCGCTTGACGGGACGTTAAGGAACTGAAGTCGTTACTCCAAGATTATTCAAGCGTTTTGACAGAACGATCTTGCAAGACGGAGTTGGACGAGTTCACCCTGAACTTATTAGATGAGAAACCAGTAAAAGTAAAACGATATCCGCTACCATTTGCAAAATTAGAAACTGTCTGAAATGTATTTCAAGCTATGATAGTCTTAGGAGTTATAGAACCAGATGAGTCGGCGTATAGCTCACCTGTTGTGTTGGTACAGAAGGAAGACAGTACACACAACTTTTGCGTCGATTACAGGAAGATGAACAGGATCACGGAATGTCAAGTGGAACCTTTACCTGAGCCCGAGTCCATAGTTGCCGATGTGATGCAAAGTATTTTTCGAACATCGAACTGTCGAAGGGATACTGGCAAATACCAGTTCGAAGTGAAGACAGAAAAACTCGCCTTCGTAACTCCAGATTGGACCTACCAGTGGGTGGTCAAGCCATTCGGGGTCCAGAACGCGCCGAGTTTCTTCACACGTATGATGCGAAAATTACTTGAACCGTTAAGAGGGACTGGAATTTCAGATTTCATGGACGATTTACTCTTATCAACAGCTACTTGGGACAATCATATCACTCTGCTGTAAAACGTTTCAGAGCGACTTCGACAGACTGGACTGACCTGACGACCATTTAGGTGCCATATAGGGTTTAGAAAACAAACCTACCTAGGTCATACCCTCAGCGAAGACACTCTAACGCGAGATAGTTCAAAGGTCAACCAAGTTATGTGCGCATTAGGACCGACGGAAGTTCAATCTTTCTCGGGACTGGCAGGTTATTATCGTCGATATGTTGCTAACTTCAGCGCTATTGCAATCCCATTGACTGACTTAACCCGGAAAAAAGCTCCAACGAAAGTTTTATGGACAGACGCATTTGAACGAGCATTTCAGATGTTAAAGGAGAGACTGACGTCATAAGCAGTAGTGAAATTGCCTGATGTGACACACTATTTTGTCTTACGTACTGACCCTTGTGATAGAGGTTTAGGGGCAGTGGTATTACAAGAGCATTCAAGAAGCTTATTTCCAGTTCCTTATAGCAGCAGGAAATTGTCAACTGCCGACACGATTATTTGGTCTCTGAGAAAGAACGCTTGGCAATTATATTTGGGATATTTAAATTCCAACTTTACCTGAACGGACGAAAGTTGATTTTAGAAACGGATCACCGACCACTTGCCTATTTAGCGGTTTGAATGAGTTGTTTTCACATGGATGGAAGGGCTTTGTACAGAACGGAAAACATATTCCAATGTTTGGCTTAACTAGGAAGTAATCATTTCATTATCTTTTCTTTCCTTTTGTGGTAGAAGAGAGACGGCTTCTGGGGTGGTGTTGGTGACATCTGTTTTTGCCATGGAGCACACACAAAAATACACTGACGTCGATGACTTAGCACACATATTTTTATCTTATTTTGAGTGGAGTATGTTTGGAGAAGTTGGTAGGGCGTGTTTGACCATTCTTTTTTACGAACCTTTTGACTATAGCTTCGTCCAAAATGTGACGACCTTTATCTATATTGCTAAACAATTCTCCCCTTTTGCTGCATCTGTTATTCTTTGGACGATGGGGTCAATCCCGGATTACCCATTAGGCAGAGTAGGCAACTGCCTATGGGCCCCGCGACTTTTATGGGCCCCTTCAGGAGCCCCCAGGGGCCCCCATGAGACCATGACCGTGGGTCTGGGGCCCCAAAAGTTTGACTGCCTATGGGCCTCCACGGTGCTTAATCCGGCGCTGGATGGGGTCTTTTCTGTTGTAGACATCGATTCTTGGCTTAAGCGTTTTTATCTAATGCTGGGTCAAACGACGAGACTGTCCTTTTCGTTTTAGTTGTTGCCTTTTTGGACAGGAGAACGACAATGGTGAGGGTGTGCACTTTGTTTCGAAACACAAAATTACTGATACCCATCCTTTACTCGACGTCTGATTTATGTAATGTAGCCAATGTAGAGCTTTGACCAAGTATTGATGTTTGTCAAAATTGGTCATTTGAAGGCGGATGACTGCCAGAGTCTTCCGGGCATGAATAATTTGTGTTACACTAAAGAACACGCTTTGGCGATGATGCAGGTTTTCGTCTTGAAAGGATTGATCCCTCCGTGCTCTATAAACAATTTTCAAAATTTTCCACAGTATCGTCGTAAAATGTCCACCTCCGATCGACAATACTTAAAAATTTCTTCCCGATAATGGAAGGGTCCGAAGTGTGAATGTGGTGCAAAATGTAGAAAGCCTCTCGTTGTTCGATGCGCATGTTGTTGTGGTCGTACTTGTAAGCATCAGGCAAATGTAGTGGAACGGCAATTTTATTAGCTTCGGTATTGAAAAAGTGCGATAAATAACCTTTCTCATTTCTGTAATTTCAAATGTTTTAGGCATTCGACTCAAAGAAATGGCCAAGTAACTCATCGAATCTTTCAACCGCACTTTTCCCACTTGCATGGAAATGAGTTTGACTCCGTTCAAAGTGACTTTAGGACCTTTGGTACTTTGTTCCGTATATTATTTCAGAAGAAATCGTTCATCATATGCAGAGAAAGTGTGAGCCATCACCGTGGCATATTGATGGTAATCTTCGTAACGTTCAGTGTTCTCTTGGCTTTACATTTCGTCGATGGGGGCTAAGATCTATTGTGCAAATTTGTGCAGCGTATTAGGTCCCCGATGGATGTTTTCACTTACTCCAGGTATCTTCCTGTAGTGAGGACAATGACAAAAGATAGGCTCTTGGATGCGCTTCTCACACGCTTGATGAGCCATGCAGAAATTAGGAATGTGAATGACGGTCTTTTGCATGCATTTAAAATCGAAAAAATGAAATTGTCTTTCTTCTGGTCATCTTCTTCCTCCTGCTCCTGTTTGGGTTGGTAATTTTGAATGTAGCATTAGTGTTCCAAGTCTAAGATTTGGTGACAAATGTGACATGGTTTATTTTCTGGATAAATGTGTGCCTTGGCATTATTGCTACGTATAACTTGTCCACAAGTAGTTCAAAATCTCAGGAGATGACACGCACTTTTCTGCTGTAAACAATGCGTCTTCAAATGTTGTTGGTAACATGTTGGACTAAGTAATCTTCGCTGACAAGCAGGGTAAGGCTCTCGTTTTTGTTCTTCGGTAAACAGGTTTTAGAGGCCAAACATCCCTCAGATTTCAATCCACAATGCTTGTATTTCTCTCGATTGTTATAGCCGTAGTCCCATTTCTAACAATAATAAATATATCCCAGAAATTCAGTAACACTGGTAATGGCATCGATATGTTCATCGTGAATATAGATGTGAATATATTTTGTGTCGTTTTGCCTCGAAACAACAGCGGTCCGTGCATTTCTTGAGGGTATACTTTTAAGGTGCAACGCAGAACTAAGACGTCTTGCAACTTTTGCATTTCAGGGATGCCACAACGTGTGTCTTTGGACAGGTCAGCTTGCTGTGACAGTAGTTCTGCTTCTCTTCGTTGTTTGGCGCGATATGCGTTTTGAATAGTTTCTCAGACTTTTCCATTCTATCGTGTCGTTCTTGTTGGCATACGTTCTCCCCACCACGATGGCCCGGGCTAAACACGACTTTTCTTGAGGGTTGTTAATTCGGACGAGGCTCGTTTTCATACTGCGAAGGTCGTTCACCGATAACACCTTTTTGCGTCCGGTCCCTTTAGAAAGAAGAGAAGTGTAGGCCATGTACAGTGTCGCTTTTCCATCGGTGATGTGAAACATGTCGTTGTACTGCTGTACGTGTTGAATCTTGTATATGACTTTGGAAGGTGTCAATTATCCTGGGCTGCTAAGCTCGATCCAAACAGGCGACTTCCAACTGTCGTGATAAATAGAAAGACTCAAACTAGCGCCTTCATTGGCTTGCCATTGCAGAGTCAGTGGTGTTAACAAAGAATCCCACATAACAGTGATGAACACCTCTGTTTTACTTTAATTTCACTGTACATGTGTAGGCTGTAGTTCAAAATTTTCAAGGGATACTGGTGGTGGAGATTGGTTTGACTTTGACTCACTGGGTCTGGAGTTTGGCTCACTGATATCATCTTCAAAATCGCTTGCATGGATCTGAACCAAGACTAAAGCTACTGTGCGAGGCGTTATGTTATGTTTCTATCTCTTTTTTCTTCTCCTTTTTCTCGAAGTGGTTCGATCGATTCATCTTGATTGCAAACGTTTAAAGGAGACTATATATAAATGTAGGGCGGCTTCCTTCCTTATATAAAACGTTAGTGTCTTCCACTCAGAGTATTCTTTTCACTCTAAATCGTATTAAAAATAGCCAACACAGATAAAACTTCTGATCAGAGCTTTGCCAGGTGTCATACGAAGGTTTTTTTCAGAGAAGCTGACAGCCTACTCCCCCACCTTTCGAGATAAAAGTCAAAATACTTGCTATATCTGTAAGCAGTAAGGGCATTGGTCTTCTAAATGTCTACAACGTCAAAGTAAGACAAGATTTTAAAAGAAGAAAAGGTATAGAAAAACCTGTTATCATTCTCAAGAGAAAAGCCATTGGTCTTCAGACTGCCTCACGAAATGATAGGAGCAGAAGAAAGAGAGGAAGGAGAGGAATCCAGACACTTCAGTTAGAGAAAAAAAGACGAGACGAAAGTGATGAAGAAAAAGAGGAGAAGAAAACAAATGTGAGAGTGAAGAAATTCAAATCAAGGAGAGAATGAAAAGAAAAAGAAGTCTATGAACTTTTTAAAGTGTTCTGTTGTAAAATTGGATTGTAACCTTTTACCAGAAAATATACGAGAAAGAAACGTGTCTCATGGTTTTGATTTTTATAATAAGGACCTATACTCACGCAATCACACGCGTCCATCATGGAGAAAAGAGATTGAATTTTATTTGGTTTGGTAAAAATTGAGTAGTCTCTTTTCGAGAGAGATGAGTGTCCCTGAAAAGGACCGTCGGGTGTTTGCTGTTGCTTTAATTTGAAAAACAAACTCAGGAACGAGAAACAATGAATTTTAACTGCCTTATCCTTTTGCCATGGCCAAGGCTACTTCTTGACCTAGTGATTTGGTAGAGATCACTACTTTTGGTATTTCAGGTGTAGTGAAGGGGGGTGGGTAAACGGGTTTGGCGTGTTTGGCTCGGGAAGGTCTTTTTCTCTTGGGTCGTATTAAAGAAGTCTGTTTCATTTATTTCAGACTCATTAACTCTGACAAGATGTTTGAGAGTACCGTGACCATTTGACTGTTACTGCCCTCCTTCTCTCATAGACCTTTTTTCCTCTCTTCTTCATTTCCCTAGTGTCGTTTCTTCTTGCCTTTTCTTCTTGCTGTTGGTGTTGAATTATAAAAGCTTGTTCTGCTTCTTTCTGCTCTTGAAAATATTTATCCAATTCTTCTTCTGCCTCTGTTTAAACTCCTCGATGTACAGTAAGGAAGGAGAAAGCGGCGAAGGTACTGGTACCACAACAAATTTTTGTGAAAGAGAAAATCCGCTAAATCCTTATTAAAATCGTTCTCTTCTGGATGTAGGATTGTGGTTGTTTTAGTAGCCGCTGATATGACATCACTTCTCGTTTCCACGGCCCAATTCATTGTCTTCTTAGTTTCCGTCATGTTCTAACTCTGTCGCATTGATTCACTGCGCACAGACGCTCGCGCACTTATCTAGGTAATGTGACGTCACAGGTAACTCCTTGGATTGGAAGACAGGCTCCACACTGTTACTGAATTTTGCAACGCATGTTAGGATTGGTGAAATAATGCAATCTGTTTTGCGTCGCAAAGCTATTTATTCCCTCTTGCCCCAAACATTTTAGTCGATGTTTTGTTGGATAGATGTATGTCCATATATGTGTAAAAATGTCAATGTCAGCACCCCTGTTGAATTCCTTTTGTCCGTATACCGGCCCATCCATGTTAATTTCCTTTGTCCGTATACAAACCTAATCCATTGTCACTATACATTCCCTGTGTTCAATTTACCTTGTCTGTATACAGGCTGAATCTATTTCCGTATAATGCTTGTCCTTAAATTGCCGGGAAAATCTGTGATGCTAATTCCCATTGTACGTAAAGTACCTCCTTCAGGGCTAGTGAGCGAACGTGAAATTTACAATCATATTATAAAGCCATTTGTACTTAAGAGGTGTATTATCCAGCTCCTTTCATGTAACCAAAAAAGGTGACGCAGGTAAGTGTTCTTTCACCTTTGCTATTTAATATATACAAAAACGAGTTAAATCATAAACTGGCTCAATGTCACGCGGGGTTACATTTGACATCAAATGGATCGTTTCTTAACCATTTTAGTTTTGCTGATGAAATTGTTCAAGATATGTGAACAATACTCATTTGAAAATGATATAATTCATAATACACAAAAATCAGTGTGCCCTATCTTTCGTTCAACTTCTTTCAAATCACCATCCCCTCCAGTTACATCGTAATAGCCACGCTCTTACATAGGTCAACAGTTGTGCATATTTCGGTCATAGCTGACAGTCCAATCAACCAGGTGATCAAAATATGATGAGACATTACATTTTTTTTTAAAGTTCTAACAAACAGACTTTTACTTTTATTTAGAAATTGTTCTTTGAATATCAAACTTAGATTATTCCAATCTTATTGCTGCACAATGTATTGCTCTCTGCGGACAAACTTTAGTGAATGTAGGAAAAAATTGGTTATAATAATAAGTTTTCCTTTTCTATAAAGCCTTCCAAGATGGAACAGTGCCTTTAACATGTTTGCAAACTATAACATATTGAGATTTGAAGTAGTCACGAGAACGTATGTTTGCTCAATGATGACAAGATTATCTACCGTAATAGTAAGAACTGTATCTTGAAAACCTTGTGGGACTGATATTCATTATAATTATCGTATACTAGATAGATGAAACAAATTACTATTTAAATGTCTTAAATGACTGCATTTTAAACACTGCGTGACACAGTCTATAGCTGTAAATGTGTTGGTTACTTGAGATTTCTATGATCTTTAATGCGTAAAAGAATTATATTTTATATTGATATTTCGATTTAAATGTATGACCTATGCAGTATGAAAAATGAATTTTCATTCAGATGGCAGGGGTCTAATGGCTAGACCGCCGGGTATATTCAAGAGATTCCGGGTTCGAATCCGGCCGAGCCATTATAAGATCAAAGAAACCAAATGGCACCAAGAACTATCTCGCTTGAAGCTCCGCATTAAGAACTTGCTTGGACTTGACAGAGAATGGGCAGATAAAATTTGCGAGTAAAATTTAAGACACTCCCGCCTCCACGAGACTTCCTACCAACGTTCCCTCTAAGCGAATGGTAGATTTGCTCGCAGTGCTCGCTGCACTGCGCAAGCATTATGGAGACGAGCAAAATTTAACGTTGGAATGAGCAAAAATTTACAATTCAGCTGCGCAGGGATGCCTCAGCAGCTGCGCGCGCGCACGCGCAGCTTACAGGGAACGTTGCTTCCTACCAGTGGGTGAAATAGGGTGGTGGTAACATGACATAACAGGGCAGAATTCTTCCAAGTTGAAGTCAACGGCCTGGGAAGAAGATTGTAAGATGAACTCAACGGCCAAATGTTCGAGACCAGGACGAGCCATGCAGTAACAGGGTTATAGGCTGTGCTCTACAATCTGGAGATTGACGTTCTCCTTCAAATTGCAACTGAACATGATACACCAGGATGACGAAATGACAGTGGTTAGGGCTCTTATACCGATTCGGTGGCAACCCGGGTTACCAATGACCTCTCCATCCGCTCGAAACTATGACGGAGTTAATAAGTATGTTACTACCATCAAAGTACGGGCAAGATATAACATCATCATGAGAACGTGGAATGTCAGGACATTAAAACTAACAGGGAAACTCGAGGAGCTAATCCATGAAATGGGAAGTTACCAATAGCACATACTTGGACTACGAAATTCGGAGAAAGATCATAAGATAAAGGACACAGGATATACTTCGGTGGGCATGAGGACAAACATTTGGATAGAGTTAGATTTCAGGTACATAAGGACATTGTGAGTGCAGTCATGGGTTGTCGATCCTTGTCTAACAGGATGGTTACATCTCCTTTTAATATAATCTATTTATAGAGATTTATTCACCAACATCTGACTATGATGACATGGAACAAGATGTGTTCTACGACCATCTTCAAACTCTCATCGACCAGGCACCCAAGAAAGATATTCTAGTTAATCGAGGAGACTGGAATGCCAAGTATGAGAAGACGCACAGGCAGACTGGCGAGAGGTCTGTAGTCCATACTGTAACACACAGATCAATGAGTGAAGTCATATAATCACCTAGTGCTCACAAATACTATTGGACACCACAAACTATCTAGAAGATTATTTAACATAGTCCAGATGGAAAACATTACATCCAAATCAACTACATCTTGATGAGTGATGAAGCGCTTCTGCTCAAGCGTTAAGATTTTCAGAACACGCAGCTTCCCAGGATCTACGAAACTACCATGACATTCTGATGATGATTATCAAACTTCGTCTGAGGAAGACCAAGAAGCCAAGGGTCATGTTTGAACTTGAAAAATGTAGCGTTCGCAGACTGGCAAAAACATTTAAAGTACCAATAGCCGGAACATTTGAGCCTCTCACAATTTTGGGTGCTGAAGAAATCACCTTAGGCTCCTTGATCACCATTTTCAAACCGGTAGTAATATGCACCGCCAGCGAGATCCTTGCAAACATTGCATAGTAAAGAAACATGTGTCACAGAAGATGTCCGCGACTTCTGTTATGTGAAGAGAAAACTGAGGAGGAAGCGAGGAGACCTTGAAGGAGCAGAAGAATACAGGAAGATTAACAACAGACTTAAGAAGAACACAAAGTAAGGGAAGGAAGGCTGCTTGGAGGACCAATATTTAGAAGTCGAGAAAAGCCTTAACATAATAACATTAGAAAGGAATACAATTGGCGAAAGACCTGACAACAGAGAAACTGGGGAACATATCATGATCAAGGACAATGCTGGTAAGAGTCCCATAAATATCTAGAAACTCTTAACAGTTATACGGAATATTGTTCAGTGCTTTACAACCAGGTGACTTCTGGAGACCAATCTGTACTAAACTTCCCACCGACGACAAAGAGGTTGATCACCCAATCCTCAGAAAAGAAATGAAGGCTGCAGTAAAGGCACTACAGCAAGGGAAGTCAGATAGGATAGACAATATATCAGCAGAACAGAACTTGTGCAAGCAGGAGCCTCCATGACAAATGTTCTCACAACAATCTGCAACAAAGTTTGGCAATCATGAACATGTTCCAGTCAATGGACTCATTCTCTGATCATCACTCTTCTTAATAACCGGACTCTGTAGCTGAGCCAGATCTTCCGAACAAGCAGCCTCATCAGTCACTCAAACAAGTTTATGCCTAAGATCATCTTCAACAGACGTAAACTCCAAGCAGAGCACATCATTGCTGAACAACAACTGGCAGATTTAAAAGCAGGACGAAGCACTGCAGAACAAATGTTTAATCTCAGAATCATCTATGAACACATCTAAAGCCATCAACAGGATCTCTATCATTCCTTCGCTTATTTCAAGAAGGATTTTGACAATGTATAACATGCATCCTTGTGGGTCACCAAGCATCTATACAACATAAGCACAAAACTAATAAACACTACAAAAGACCTATATGACAAGGAGATTAGCGTAGTTCTTGTCAATGGCACCATAAGTATTGATTCAGGACCATAGTCGGAGTCAGAGAGGGGTAGCTTGTCCCACCCACTCTCTTCTACATCTATCTGGAGAGGATCAAGTACAGTGTATTGGAAAACCACGAGCACCGTGTCATTCTTGGAGGCAGAACAACCACCAAGCTGATAATATCGATGGCCTAGCAGGAGGTGAACAAGAACTTGAAACCTTAGTGAACAGTGGCAACCAAATATCACGAAGGTATGAGATGGCGCAGAAAAGAGAAAGCTAATGACAAACAACCCGAGTAGCATCCAAAATGAAATAAGGGTAAATGGACATACACTGGGCACAGTGACAAACTTCATGTACCTAGGTGCATTCTTCTCTGATGAATGTTCAGAAGCGCAGAAGACAACTGCTGTAGCTAGGTTTAAGCCTATTTGGAATGGCAGCCATATCACTCTTGGGTCAAAGGGCAAGCTTATGGGTTCCATAGTCATGTCCATGTTCTTATATGAACATGAGGCATAAGTCTGATAATTCTATCCCCCAAATCTGAGTTGATACTGATGGACGATAATCAACATCATTTCGGGTGAAGGGTTGATTTATCGGCCTAATGAGACATGGGCCAGGACGGCTGAACTAGAGAGAATAATCCATGCCAAAGAGATGAGGTGTTATCAAAGAATTCTGAAAAACTCATACTTCTACCACGTTTCTAATGAGGAGGTGCATATTAGAATCCATGAACCATATGATCTCCTGACACCCTAAAGAAACTAAGATGTTATGGTCACGCCTCATGTTCATCTGGACTATAAAAGACAATCTTGCAGGCATATAGTGAAAGGGGAAAAAAGCGAGGTAGACAGAATAAATGATTGGAAGATAAATCAAAGAGTGGACAGGCATGAACTATTGCAAAGTCCGACTGAGCAGTGGAGAACGCGGCAAAATAGACAGAAATTATTGGAGTCATCAGTGGAGCCCCTACAAGCAAAGTTACAGGAGAATTGAAAAAGAATGCATGAATATTGTAGCAACATTAAATTTTGATAATTCCGCGAATTTTTTCACTGTAATTTATTAACTTTTATTTTCATTTTACAGGTTTTAATGGTTCTTATCTTGCACAGTATATACAGTATAGATGTACCGACGTTTAGTTTACTTGCGTGAGTATCCGCATCACAGTATGTACTTTTTCTAATGTGTTTTAGGTTGTTTGTCTATTAAAAACTATAATCTTTTTATACATTGTACCCACTGTTAAATTTTTTTTGCGCTGACATAGGAATGTTTTGTTTTAAATTTATAAGGTTTAAAGGGATAAATAATCCTCATATACGCAGTAATTCAGCGGCTTCGCTAGGGTTGGTGTCACCCAGTGCGGTAAACTCATGGTGTCACCCCTCCAGACTTCCACCATGGATTTCTTCTTCTTAAAATATGTCCACAGTATAAAAATGACAAGAACAAAAACAAAGTAATTGAAGGTCAGAAGGTAAAAGTATTTAAGAACTGTAACAACGTTTACCGAGCAAAGTGTGTTCTGTAAAATTTGCAATTTTTCATTTTGGTGTTATCCCTCTGAGATGGTGTCACCCGATGCAGTCCGCACCCCCCCCCCCCCCTTGCGACGCCACTGCAGTAATTGTTCCAAGTAAATACTTTCGAAAACCAACAGTAGGGTACGATTCATAATGGACCAGAACCGAACTATATTAATAATCTTGAAAAATAGGTTAAAATGTGCAACACGTTTTCTGCTCAATAAAATACAACTAACCAATAATTCACAAAATAGTGGCAATAAGTGCGAAAAGAAGAATTACGAACAAACAATTATCCAAAAATAATTTTCCTTTAACTTCTATTAGACTCTGGGACATTCCACTCATTCACAATAAATTCAGAACCAGCACCAGTCAGTTCACCGTGGTAAGGTAAATATTTTACCCCCGTAATATTTCATTGTTAATATTTTACGTGACATATTACACTTTTTCCATTCATTAATCATCTCCATAAAATTATAAGGAAAGATATATATTGGCCAGCTCGAAATATTTCGTAAGCTTAAATAGTTGGAAGAGATAGTAACCTAAATTCAATTTAATATTGTAATAGTTATTCCCCTTGCCTACTCGTACTAAGAAACCGGTGGAAGTGATGCAATTTAAAACAAAAATGCTACAGCTTTAGAAATATTTATATTTATGAAGTATTTATTTAAATCTTAAATCCATACTTTTTAATACATATGTTTGCTGTTTTCCTGATATGCATGACATTCAAACTTTGAAGTCTACTGTGATATTTTCGGATTTTTCTTCGTAGCACTGGCTAGAAGTCAAAAATACGGTACGCCAGTAAACTTGATTTGGGTTTGATGGATAAGTACGTTTTCATTAGGTTTTTATCATGCTCTGCCACGAAAATGGTATCGATATGCAGTATTACCCTTGTCAGTGGTTTACGTCAAATGAATTTGTTTCAACATAAAAATATACTAAAATAAAGATACTGAAGAAAGTATAGATGCGGGTATGTCTTTTTTCTCTCTTTTTTTTTAATGCATGAAACTAGAAATATATTAAAGGCTGATATTACAGTTAGTCCTAGAATGTTAAAAGTCTACCCCAATGTTTAAATATCATTGTGGACATTGTATAATTAGTGCTGTAATGTAAGATGTGACCCATACCTCGATACCAACATATCTGTTGTTGTCCTGTATTGTGTATGACTAACCTTGCTTAGGAGTTGTTGTTGTGGGGTTTAACGCCATTTTTCCACACAAAATAGTCTATATATGGTGGCCAGTATTAATTGCAGAGGAAGAACCCTCGAAAACCCTGGAAAGAACTACCAACACATAAGAAGCTATTGGCAAGCTTTGTAACATACCCACATTGGCCGAACCAGAAACTCGAACCCAAGCAGAGTTGAGATGGCAGTGAACCTTAACAATGAGTGCTTTTGACCACTCTGCCACTCTGGGCCTCCCTTGTGAAAGCCATCTTAGTGGAAAAGCCTGTCTGTACATAACCTTTTTCATATGAAATAATAATGCCAGTACAATCATGCATTCAATCAATTTGGTATTTAGTTACCTAACTTTGGTCTCTGTGATATTTTTCAAAGGGGCAACACAAGTGATAAGTACATGACTGAGTCAGTACATTATCTTTTAAAGCAGCCAACACAAACTCAGATGCACTTGGCTGAGTCTGTACACTGTCTTTTAAAAACTGACCAGTGCAAACTCAGAAGTTTTTGGCTGAGTCTGTACACTGTCTTTTAAAAAGTGACAAGTGCAAACTCAGAAGTACTTGGCTGAGTCTGTACACTGTCTTTTAAAAAGTGACAAGCGCAAACTCAGAAGCATTAGGCTGAGTCAGTACATGGCTGAGTCAGTTCACTGTTTTTCAAAGTGGCAAAAGCAGACTCGGAAGAACTTAGCTGAGTCAATGCAACAGTACAGCAGTAAAAAGTTAAAGTGTCTTGAAGTAGATGGGATTCTAACTTATGATGCAGAAAGTTTATAAGCCTGCTATTTGCCGCTAATATATGGAAGTATGTTCCAGGTAAAAATCATGCTCTGGGAAAGTAAGGATGATAATGATGTATGTTCATGCCTGTAGGTCTAGGGGTGGGTATTGCTTTTAAGAAATATACAACAGGGAATATGTATATTTCTTAAAAGCAATACCCACCCCTTTTTTAGCATACATGTGTGTTGATTTATGTGGATGTTAGTGTGCGAGTGTTTAAAAAATACTTCGACGCTGTCAGATATACTGTATTAGAGGACGAGTCCAACAGAAAACTGCTCAGACCCCGATCTGCTGTTGCATACTGCTGTTAGATCTAGGTCTGTGCAGTTTGTTAGGAATAGTAGAACAAACAACATAGACCCTGATATTCTGGTGCAATAAAGTCTTTCCTTAAAGACTAATTGATATGAATGATTTTTTTAAAAAAGCTACAGTTAAAATCGAGTGGCAGAGTGGTCTAAAGCACTCTCCATTACGGATCACTGCCATCTCACCTTTGTATGTGTGGGGTTGAGTCTCAGATTCGGCTAATGTAGCTATGTGAGAAAGCTTGCCAGTAGTTCTTTTCAGGTTTTTTCCTGGGTTCTTCCTCCACTATTAATACTGGCAGCCATGTATAGCCTATCGTGTGCTGGAAATTGGCATTAAACACTACAGCAACAACAGTATTGTTAGATACAACTGTACAGTAAATATTATGTGATATAGTAGATATTGTCAGATACAATTTGTATTGTCAGATACAATGCATTATGTCATATACAGTTATGTACTATGTCAGGGCAAATTGACACCTAAATTTTCATATCTGGAATGCATGTTTTATGCGACACACCATGACATGATGTCATCACAACAAAGCCATATGCAGTAGTCCATCATGTGGGGAATTTAGGAAGACAGGGCATTATTGTGTCCGTGATCTTGATTAATTTCAAACTGAATAATTTGTCACATTTATTGGCATACATAAGAGATATATGATAGCTTACAAAAGCATTTGGTGACTTACTGCAGTTCCACAAATGTGTAGTTATTAATGCTGTAAATTGAGATGATAAATACATATATGAAAATTAGCATATAAAGAAAATAGGTACACATGTAGCCTCTGTGGCTTGTTTTGTAGCAGATTTAAGCACATAACTGTATGGAAGATAATCAAAGTCAGACTTGAAATTTGCTTTTCTGACTTTTTCTCCTGTCTTAATGTCATGCATATGATTAGTGCAACTACTGTATATACTCACTTATAAGTTGAGTCGAACTGCAAACAAGAAGATCCAAATCTGCAGTAGCATAAAGTGCATGTAGATCAGGGTCTATATTGGTTGTTCTACAGATTACCCATAACAAACTGCACAGACCCAGATCTGTTAGTGCATTTTTATTTGGCAGATCTGGGTCTGTGCAGTTTGATGTTGGACTGGACTTAAAAGCAGGTACATAAAACTTTGATCTATTAACCCTACATTAACATTTCTTCTTTCTTTGATGGACAGTAATGTGCTCTTCATCAGCTTGATAAGTTTAATTATTGAAATCTGACAAATAGTTATATTAAGTTCAATGTTATTCATGATATGTACATCTAAAAGAGAATCCCATATGACTGTCACTAATTTAACATAAGTATATGCTTGTGTTCCAGATTTTACAGCTTATATCTTGCACGTAACGTAAAGTATTTACAGGACATTAATCTGGTATGGAGAAATTGTCTTAAATTTTTTTTTCCTTATTTAAATGTTTTCATCAGGTTTTAGTTTTTATCTAACATTACATTTTCAGATGACAATCATCAAGGATGGTAGGCTATAACCCAGAACTTGAGAGACAGTTGACAAAAACTGACCATGCTATTGCAGGGGCTTTTAGTGGGTCTGTTTCCAGAGCTCTATTCCAGCCCCTTGATGTTCTGAAGATCAGGTTTCAGGTATGATAGATACAGTGAGGATACACGAGTAGAAATTAGGGAGGAGGGGGGGCAGATACCATATGTAGATCATTACAAATCCGATTTAACTGCAATTGCATAGACCCAGATCCACCTGGGAATAATATGCTGGCAGATTTGGGACTATGCAGCTTGTTGGGAGTATTCAGTACAAAAAGAATAGACCTTGATCTGCCATTATATAATGTGTCAGCAGATTAAGGACTATCCAGTTTGTTGTGAATAATCAGGTTTTCTACACCAAATATAATTAGTGTCCAGATGCTAACAGCTGATTGCATTTACCTGTACAGGCTGGCTGGGATGGCCGAGTGGTCTAAAGTGCTCACCATTATGGATCACTGCCATCTCACCTCTGTCTGCATGGATTCGAGTCTCAGATTAGGCCAGTGTGGGCATGTGAGAAAGCTTGCCCATAGCTTCTTGTGGGTCAGTGGTTTTCCCAGGTTTTTCCTCCACTAATTATACTGGCTGCCATTTAAAGCCTATTGTGTGCTGAAAAATGGCATTAAACCCTACAACAACAAGAACCTGTAAAGGTTATCCTTTAAGCTCTTACAAGTAGTATGATGAATTTTTTTTTGTTTTTACCTGGATGCTTCGTGGCTTTATTAAATTCTGCTGTTTTGTAAGTAATGCTATAAAGCATAGCGCTGTACTGACTTTGAGCTAAATCATCAAAGGGCTTTCCAGTTACAAAACATGAGAAATCTACACAGAAACAGCCCCAGTAACTATGTCACCATCACAGGACTTAAGGAGTCCCGAGTAGTCGAGTGGTCTAAAGCACTTGCTGTTCCGGATCACTGCCATCTCACTTCTGTCTGCATGGGTTCAAGTCTAAGGCTTGGCTAATGTGGGTAAGTGAGAAAGCCTGCCAATAGCTTCTCTTGGGTCGGTGATTCCTCCCGGGTTTTCCTCCACCAGTTATACTGGCCGCTATGTATATAATATCTTGTGTTAAAAAATGGCATTAAACCCCACAAAAATAACAACCACAGGACTCTTCATTGTTGGCTTTACCTATATAACTGGCCTCCTCAGGGTTTGACGCTATATCTCTTAATGATCAGTGAGGCAAATGAGCCATCACAACAGCTCTTAATCTGCAGTTGGCAGAACAAGATGCACTGCTGTCTACCTGCACCTTCCTTGGGGATCCTCATAAGGCCAAGCTACGATCTCAACCGTTATAACCTAATCTACAAAGTACACATACAAGTCATTAAGGTGACAAATTTCCTTGCCCCACAACCACAGCACTAATAACAGTCATTTCAGGAAATCAACAAAAGGAGTCCACAGATCACAGCTCGAACACAAACCTCTGACAAGCTGTCCCATAGTGCCTTCAGTCAAAGACCACCATTCTCACAAACAATAGACAGAGAGGTAACAATCACTTATGCCAGTTTTTCTACATGACCACCTCCATCTCTCAAAAAATGACATCATCTCCACACTGCCCATACCTCAGATCCGGGTAGGAGGAAGGCTTCAATTCTTTGCTGCCAAATGGTATAAGATTTGTTATGATGATCATTGGGCCCAGCAAGTGGTTTCTGGGAGACTCTGCATCACTTTCAAAACACCTCCTTTGTCCAGAGTTCCTTCAACTGCAAACATTCCAACATTTCTAAAAAATTGGCAGTATAAATCATTTGTAATATAAATTCTCCAGGATTTCATTCCAGACTTGTCTTGGTCCCAAAGGCAAACGGCATGCTGTGTCCTGTTATTGACTTAAATGCCCTCAGTCTACTCATTCATTCTCCTTGGTTTTTCATGGAATTACCATAGTGCATTTTGGATGGCATTTGAAAGATTGTCTTTGGAATCAGTGTGGACTTAAAAGACATGTATCTTCACATTCCTATTCATTAGGTTTCTAGAAAGTTCCTGTGCATCACCTATTACATCGTTTATCAATTCTGAGCACTCCCATTTGTACTCAACATAAATCTCTTGGTCTTCACTCTTCAGATGAACTGTGTTATGTCATCCCCAAGGTTACCTGGATGACATCCTGCAAAACCAACAGGTGAGTTATATTTTAGCACACGATATGATAACCCTTACTATACTGATTACAAATCGGGATTTCTCCTTCAAATACGTTCCCCAATCACATTAACGTTAGGGATATAAGCCTGCTACCTCGCGAATCCAGCCCTACTAAATTCGTCTTTTCTGTCTATGTTCTATAGACAAAGGGCAATAACTCTTGCCCCTTACCTCCCCTTGCCACCGCCAGTTGTCGCTAGTTTTTAAGCTTCGCATGTACTGTTACACAATGTACAATTACACCTCCATATAATCCAAGCCATCTTAGCGTAAAATCGGACCTTATTGCTAAAACGGTCCGACCAGCTATGATTTACGGGGATTTTAGTGACAAATCCGTCCATCAGGTTGTACTGCTGGCAACATGTCAATACTGTGACAGAGGTTTTAGTGAGAAATCTGTCCATCCAGCCAGGCCATTGGAGTGGCCGGTACCGGTGATAGCCAGACCGTCGCGGACATTCAGACAGTCTACACGCCAGACAAACCAGCCGGCAGTTCTATGCCAGTATGAGGACCTTATTGCTAAAACGGGCCGACCATCTATGATTTACGGGGATTTTAGTGACAAATCCGTCCGTCAAGCTGTACTGCCGGCAACATACCAATACTATGATGGAGATTTTAGTGAGAAATCTGTCCTTCCAGCCAGACCATTGGAGCGGCCGGTACCGGTGATAGCCGGACCGTCGCCAACATTCAGGCCGACCATTCTCCAGACAAACCAGCCGGCAGTGCTGGCCGTCCATATGTTCACGGCTTCTCCACAAGGGAGAATTAGGGAAATTGTCAAGGATGATGGAATTGCGTCATCTATGTCACCTGGTATGCTCTATCCAGAGATGAAAGTTGTACCAGAACAAATGTTCCCTCAAAGCGAATGGTAGATGTGCGCGCAGTGCTCACTGCACTGCGCAAGCATTACGGGGACAAGAAAAATTTAACGTTGGATTGAGCAAAAATTGACACTTCAGCTGTGCGTGGATGCCTGATAAGCTGCATGCGCAGCTTAGTGGGAACGTTGACTAGAACATGACTCGGCACACTCTGCACACCACCTCCTACCACCCAGTCAAGACTACAAAGGTGTCTGTAGACCTTTAATGGGAGGAAGAGATGTTGTCCTTCCTGCTCCTTCCCTAGTCAGCAAAATTCAGAAAGCTAAGTACCAGCGATGTTCTAGTATAACTGGTACAAAACTCAATCAGACGCCTTCAGTACTGATCATCAATGCCACGTCAAAGCTAGTCCGAAACATAGTCGCTATGTTTTCAATGTTAGACTTGGCTTCACTAGCCATTTTCCGACTCCCATGTAAATCCGGCAATGACTACGCTTGGGAAGCGATGGGCTGGAGTTATTAACAGGGCAGCTCACCATTCCATGGCCAATGCATTGACTGCTTCTGCCAACTTAGACCTGATACGCTGTGATGCATGTCTGAGGTCCACGTCGCTCAAGCCCCATCCTACTCTGGCTTTACGGATGTCTCCGTTTGGGTCACCTGTACACTTTGGGGGAAAAATTGAAGAAGTTCGGAGACAGGCAGCTCAGGAACTGCCCCTCCAGCTTGCTGCCCAACTTTCGCAGGCATCTCGAAACAATCATCCCCTGCCACAGCGGAGAGATGATAGCTGGACCAGGGAAAAGGGATCTTTACAATCAAATGTGCAGTATAGACTCCAATTCAATGCTGGGAGCCAACAGTCTAATCAAGCTAGGAGGCAACCATACAGAGGCGGTAAGAACCCAAGTTTCTCCGCTTTCAAGCCTCCTAACTCTAGAGGTTGACATACCCTGCCCACCACTCATGGACAGCCTACCTGTGGGCGGCTGCCTCCTGCAATTTCAGGACCACTGGACCACTTTATTACCTCAGAACAATTGGGTGATTCAGGTCATTTCGGAGGGACTTTCGATTTCATTTATCCATCCCCCTCCCCTGTCCTCCTCTCTCCTCTTCATGGATGTACCGTCAGATCGGGAGAAGGATGCCTTTCTACCAACCAAAAAAAAAAATATAAAAAAAATAAATATATATATAAATAAACCCCGCAATAGCCAGGGTTTTATTCATGGCTGTTTCTTATCCAGAGGCTGTTCTTCAACCTGAGTCGCCTCAACCATACATGGCGATTGATCAATCCATCTTTCCATCCGACGGGACGTGTATGCCGTCAGTCAAGACATGACCAACGCATATTTTCACGTCCCTGAGTCGTGGAAATTTCTCCGTTTCCTTATCGGGACTCGGTTTATCAGTTCCAGGTCATACCTTTTGGCCTCAACATCAACCCTTGGGCTTTTACCAAGGTTATGGATTGCATCATCACCCTGTTCCGCTTGACTTCATCTATAGTGACGGCAGTGTACTCCAGAAAAATATGTTAAGTTCTACTCTGCTCAAAGGCAGAAACGATCTTCTATCAATTTTCAATCATCTAGACTTTCTCGTGAAATGGAAAAAGTCCGATATCTGTCCATCCCAAAGTTTTGGTCCATCTGGGTATAGAGTTTCTCACTGATCTGAATCTGGTAAGGCTTCCTCGCGTTCGAGATCATCTGGATGTGCATTTCAGCGAGAGAGTTCTTGCAACTCCTTGGATTATTCACTGCGGCAGCAGATTTGTTCCCGCTTGGCTGTCTTTTTATGTGCCCCTTACAAATGATGTTATTAGCATAATGGCACCCTTTTTTCAAGTACATACCCATTATCACACAATAATGATTACACCCGAGATAGGATCATTTTTGCATCAGTGGCACAACCCCTGTTGGCTGCCCACAGGGATTCCTCTGGAAATACCCCAAGCGGAGATAACGGTATATACTGCAACCAGTACCTATGCTTGGGGTGCCCACATGGTGTCGGACTTCGATACCATCAGCGGCACGTGAGTGGTAGGGGAGAGCCCTCTCCACATCAACCTTTCAGAAATAAAGGCTGTCATCAATGCCTTTCATTTCTGGAAGGATCAACTCATATTCAAAATTGTCCTCGTTATGTCAGACAACTCTGTGGTGGTGACGTGCCTCCTCAAACAAAGGGGCACCAAATCACCAAACCTGTGCAATCTGATCCGGCAGTTTCTACATTGGTGCGACAATCTCAACATCAATGTACAAATCAGACCCATACCCGGCAGACTTAATATCTTGGCTGACATGCTATCCAGGAAAGGTCAAGTCATTCACACGGAATGGTCACTCCATCAATCGGTCTTTCTTCCAATCTGCACACTTTGGGGATGTCCAATGATCAATCTTTTGCAACAAAGTGGAATTGCAAGTTGCCCACCTTCGTCTTTCTGGTTTCAGACCCAGAAACCTGGCCGTGGATGCTCTGTCAATCAGCTTGGAGGAGTTGTGGGCATTCTCCTACCCTCCCATGGTCTTGATACTGAAAATTATCCAGAGGTTAAGGGGTCATAACTGTCAGATGATTCTGATTGCCCCTCTAAGATGGAACAACTCCTGGGTCTCCGATCTACTCGATCTGGCGATAGATCTACCCAGGAAGATTACAGTCAGCCCAAATCTTTTCAAGCAACCGTGGTCACAGGTGTTCCACCCTTGTCCGGACCGTCTTTATCTTCATGCTTGGCTCTTGTCCGGATGGCCTTGCGAGACGAACAATTTAAACCTTTGATTGTGGAGAGAATCTCGAGAGCAAGAAGGCCCTCTACTCTACTCTGAAGGCTTATGAGGGAAAGTGGCATGTTTTCAGGGACCTTTTTCTCAGGCTTTTCGAGGTGAAAAAGTTGGCCCCAATTACTATCAAAAGCTACCGCTCCATGATATCAGACACATTCTGCCATCATGGTAAATGTGATATCAGGCATGACAAAGATCTGTCAGATCTTTTAGCCAATTTAGAGTTCAATCGACCAAAATCCCTCACCCTGTTTCCAAATGGAATCTGTCCTGGGTTTTAACATGGATCAATTCAGACAGTATTGAGTCTTTAGCCCACAATTCATTAAAGCTACTATCATGCAAAACGGGTTTCTTGATAGTCTTAGCTTCAGCATGCAGGGTGAGTGAGTTATATGCCCTTTCCAGTGACCCAGACTATCTTCAGTTCAGATCAGATGGTTCGGTGGTCCTCTTGACGCAGCCAGGCTTCATAGCCAAAAATAGGTTACCATCCATTAGCAATCAAAGAGTTGTCATTGGCTCGCTTTCTTCCAAAGATAAGTCAGGAGCAACAGCCATGCAAGATCCTGTTTGTGAACTCAAGCACTATTTTAAACGCACAGAGGCGAGTCGGGTCACATGCAAGCACCTCTTTCTTCTGGTGACAGCTGGGAAATGGGATATCACCCCTCAAGCCCTTGTTTCATGGCTGAAGTGGGTTATACGCTCAGCGTACTCTGAGGTCTCACAAGATCAGAGTCGCCTCATGAAGATTACCGCTCATGAGCAATCTCAGCGAGCCTTGCACTTGAACACCATGTTTTGATCCGAGATATAATAGAAGCTGTTGGCTGGCATGCAGAGTCAACCTTCTCCAGTTTTATCTCAAAAATTTGACCTCGCAGAGGCAAACCTTGAATCTAGTAGGTCTGGTGTTGGCAGCCCAGATGCCCACCAGACCCATTTAAAACAATCAGCACAGCCTATTAGCTTCACTGGATTCGCCAGAAAGATTTTTTGTAGGTAAGAAGATTTCAATAACTATCTTAACCGTATATAGGGGTCACATATCACGTGACCCTGGGCTGTGTTGCTGATTAAATTAGGAGAACGGGTTATCGTTCAAATGTGGAATCCAGCCATCATTCCCTAGAGGATACCCAGGGTAGAGGTAGGATGCTCAGCATTCCCTCCACCTATTACCTATTCTCCTAACGTTAATGTGATTGGGGAACGTATTTGAAGGAGAAAGCAAATTTTTCAAGTAAATTATGTTTCTCCGAGAATACTTACCCAATCACATTACTTAAAAACCCTCCCGACCACCCCGTCATGCGAGCATCCTCGTATAGTATATATCGTTCAGCTTAAAAACTAGCGACACCTGGCGGTGGCAAGGGGAGGTAAAGGGCAAGAGTTATTGCCCTTTGTCTATAGGACATAGACAGAAAAGACGAATTTTCGTCTTTTAGTAGGGCTGGATTCGTGAGGTAGCAGGCTTATATCCCTAACATTAATGTGATTGGGGAACATATTTGAAGGAGAAACATAATTTACTTAAAAAATTTGCTTCCTCATCAAACACGACAAATCTGACCTAGTACTGCTTACAAATTGGGATTTCGTCATCAAACATGACAAATCTGACCTAGTACCATCTCAACAATATGTTCTTCTAGGTATGGAATTCATCACACAGGTAAATGATACAGGAATGGGCATTGAAATCTGGCTTTGTTACTCTCAGGGGAAGTTCTCTCAGCATGGGGATTCCTTCCTAGGCTTGCTCAATGCAACCATCATCACAAATATGAGGTACCATCTGCAGACAGGGAGCAACCTAACTTTGCTCACAGCAGGTATACCTCTGCAAGTACAACTGCCAGAGATCACATTCTTTATGGGTGCAAATACAGAAGGCAAGGGGTACATCTGCTACCATTTTCTACATATCAATATACTAGAGATTATGGCCATTTTGAAATCCTTTCACTGGTGGTAGGAAACTTTAAACTGGAAAGTGAGTCTTCATCCTATCCGACAACTCCACTGTGGTGACTCTCTAATGGTAAGGCAGGCCAAGTCATCAGACCTTTGCATGTTGCTTTGGGACATTCTAAAGTGATGTCATCAGCAACAAAATTACGTCCAAGTTCATCATGTTCCTGGATGCCTAAATGTACTAGCATATTCTTTATCCCGTACCAATCCACCAGACAGATGGAATATCTCTCCACCCATTGGTTTTAACTCAGATATGTACTTTATGGGACCAACTGTTGGTGGACCTGTTTGTAACAAGGTGGAGTACCAAGCTTCCAACCTTTGTCTCATCAGTTTCAGAACCCAAAGTCTGGGAAGTCGATGTGCTATCCATTGATTGAACAGCTTGGATGTATATGTCTATCACCTACACCTCTAATTCCAAACTTTATACAAAAAGCAAGAAAATTGGAGTGTCACCTCATCCTCATTGCACCATACAGATGGAAGAAGTTGTGAATCACTGACCTTATCAATCTCACAATGGAGATTCCATGTAAAATAGAGAATTTCCTCCATCTTCTCAAGCATCCATGATGGCAGTTGTTTCACCCCAATCCAGACCTGCTGAATCTGCATGTCTGGATCGTAATAAACATGCCCTCAAAATAAAAATATTTCTCACACCCAGACATGGAGAGAATCACTCAAGTGTAAACGCTGACTGGTGTACAAAGGCATTTGGAAAACTTTTAAACAGTGTTGTACACAAGAACACATTATACCTCAACAGGCATCAATGCCTGAAATAGCTAACTTCTTCAACTAGTTCTTCGATAAGAAAAAGTTAGCACCAGTCACAATCAGAGGTTACTGTTCCATGGATCAACGGGTTATCTTTCTAGGTTGTTCAACAGCTTTTCAAGACGCCGCTTCATAACTTGTGCTGGATTTGTGAGAGGGAAAATTATCCGTTTTTGAAGCCTCTCCCTGACAGATGGAGTCTTCTCCAGTTGTGTTACATAGATGTTGTCTCACATACTTTAGGCAACTAGAGATGGCATCTCTGTTGTTATTGATGTTCCTTCCTCCAGTTATTATGACTGGGTCATGTATATAAAGAAGAAACTAGTTTTTTCTACTAAAATGTTTCTTAGTGAATACTTACCTAATACATATGTACCCTCTCAGCCTCCCCACAGTTAAATCCATATAGACAGCACACCTTCCAGTCCAGTAGTAGCTGAAATATTCATGGGATTTTGCACCTATCTCTATAATGTCAGGAAGAGATCACTGCCTGCCCACCACCTAGGTGGACAGATAAATTTTAGCCCTTTGTAGCTAAAAGTGTTATCTGGGAGGCTGAATCTGCTAGATAGTAGTAGTTTTTCTCCATAGCTATTATGACTAAAAGTATTTGTGAAGAAACATATTTTGCTCGAAAAAATTTGTTTCTGCAGAGATAAATTTTCAGTGTTTGCCCAAAGCAATTTTAGTTTAATAATTGAACATTACTTTTGACCTTTACTTGTTTTCCAGTGACCAGTTGCAATATTTGCTAAGAAACTAGACATGTGACGCTTGCTATATACCAGTTAGATTTATGTACTTTTAGTGTAATGTCATTAGTAAATAATAAAAAATATAACATTTTATTTGTACCACTATGCTCATTTTACACCATAGCTGGTGTAAACTGAGCATTACCTTACAAAATCCTATGCCTCACCTGAATCTCCAGGGCTTCCTGTATGGATTTCCAATGTGAATATGATCATCCAATCAAGTGAAATAACAATAACAAGATTTTCAATATGGCTGGATTTATGGATCAGCTTATGCATGTAATGCTTAGGGATCAAGCTTATACACGAATGGGCTTATGCATAAGTATATACAGTAACTATAACAAGATTTTAAGATGGCCACCATGGTGGCCAAATAGGATGGTCTGAATGGTGGTCATTTTGGATGTCTGAGATTTTGGTGTGGCTCTTACATGGTGGAACACAGTTATCAATGAATCTGTTGCTGATGTGTCTCAGGGATAATTTAACAGATGGCATGATAGCCTTGACAAATTTTACTTTAACAGGCTGGCATTGAAACCCAGATTTTCTCATGTATGGAAAGCTTTAAACTCTTGCTTTTTTCTGTTGTCACTCAAAATTTTAACCTAAAAGAATTGCAAAAATACATTGGAAACATCCTTGAAAAATACTTGCGTTTTAGTCAAAAGATTATGCTATGGACCCTGGTGTTGGCAAAATGGCATCTGATCAGTGGATAGCCTGTCGTGAGTGGGTCCCCTCTCAAGGAGGGGACAAATGTATTTCAACTGAATCATTGGGTAAAAAGGAACATGTATATTTATTTTCAATAGTACAATCCTTAACATAGTTTTTCACAGTTATTGTAGGAAATGGAGAATATTCATACAGTTTGTATGTATTGTATCTTTTATTATGATCCATGAATTTATGATACCATTACTTATTATGGTCTATGAATTTATGATACCTGCACTCAATTATGGTCAATGAATTCATGATACCTGTACTCAATTATGGTCCATGAATTTATGATACCTGTACTCAATTATGGCCCATGAATTTATGATACCTGTACTCAATTATGGTCCATGAATTTATGATACCTGTACTTTATTATAGTCTATGAAGTTATGATGCTTTTACTTTTTTTTTATTATGGTCCATGAATTTATGATACCATTACATATTATGGTCCATGAATTTATGATACCATTACTTATTATGGTCCATGAATTTATGATACCTGTACTCAATTATGGTCCGTGAATTGATGATACCTGTACTTTATTATAGTCTATGAAGTTATGATGCTTTTACTTTTTTTTTATTATGGTCCATGAATTTATGATACCATTACTTATTATGGTCCATGAATTTATGATACCATTACTTATTATGGTCCATGAATTTATGATACCATTACTTATTATGGTCCATGAATTTATGATACCATTACTTATTATATGGTCCATGAATTTATGATACCATTACTTATTATGGTCCATGAATTTATGATACCATTACTTATTATGGTCCATGAATTTATGATACTTGTACTGTATTATGGTTCATAAATTTATGATACATGTACTTTTTACTATCCATGAATTTATGCCAACAGTTATTCATGGGCAGAAACTGCATGAAGGCTGAGAAGATATGCATCTTATCTGTGCCTGTTTCTTTTCCACAGCTTCAAATGGAGCCCTTTTCATGTCAACATCTTCAGATTGTGCCTGTGAATTGTTAACATTTCAAATTTGCCCCATTTTCTTGTTTACAGCTTCAGGTTGAGCCTGTTTCTAGAATGGCCAAAACGTCCAAGTACACTGGGATTCCCCAGGCTGTTCAGCAGATAATTAAGGAGGAAGGCTGGAAAGCATTATGGAAAGGACATGTCCCAGCCCAGGCACTTTCCATCTTGTATGGAATTGTTCAGGTAATCACTGTGATTGTTATGCATCGACAAAAACTGAAATATACTTTATAGTGCCAAATACTGGTTCTGCACTTAATATGAATTAGAACAAAGAATCTGCACATAAAGATTAAACTTAGAAAACCAGTTTGTTCTCTCCTCACTAAGCCATACAGATGCTATAAATAGAATTTGAGGTGGAAACTCTGAAAGTACCAGGATGTTTCTTGGTAATAGGAAAGTTGCTATAAGTTGAACATGATATTGTTAGGAAAGTGCATGCAAGTCCATAGACAAGCGTACTCTTATATTGTAGTTACATAAAAGCAGTCTTTTCTAAAATACGGTATGTGGGATTAATGGAATGTTAATGACAATGAGAAAACAAATAATTGATTTTATGGGGAAGGTGGATATATATATATATAAAAAATTCACAGATGGATTAGAAAAAGGCACAAATTTTTTAAAAAAAAAAATCCTCCAAATATGAAGACATGAATGGAGCATCACGTGACATCTAGTTCAGGCCATGTGAAAAGAATTTTAATATTTGTTGCTAAAAGTCTTAAGATGGATTCAATGTGTGTGTGAAGTTAAAAGTGCAACATATGAAAACTTGAAACAGTAATTTGTTTTAAAAGACAAGAGGGGCAAATAAATCATTGTTTATTGAAAGTTTAGCATGTTATATGTGGATTATGTTTTTTCTGCCTGGATTCTGCTTTTTGACCACATGGATTACGCCTTTTCTTCGTCAGGGGTTGGCATGTATGCATTACTGATATGATTATTATGACTGGCTGGTCCCATACATTGCTGATATTTTGCTTCAGCAACATTGTGATGACTGTTATGACAACAGTAATAATGACAATGATAGCAAAATCAAATTGCAATTATATTTTGAAATGACTCCCTGTTATAGCAGCTGACTAAACTAGTGAAAAAATATAAGCTTTCATATTAGTTTTACATATGTATTAATGTTTGCTGACTTCATGTATCCAAACTGTTAATGAATAATGAAAGAGAAGATGAGGAAAATGTCTAATATTTCAATTGTAATTCCTTTTGACCAGATATGCTCATTGGCGGATCACATCTTTGAGATAATTTTTGTAGTGAGCTTTAACTTGTTTTCTTGAACAGTGTAGTCACCAAGAACAGATTTGGTAACTTTTGGTCTACATATACTACTAACATTTTAGGAAATTGAATACACTAGGGCAGATTTAACTCAGCTGGAAATGGAAATTTTTAGTTTTATTCTTTTTTTAATCTTTAAGAATAATCTCTTTTATGGAATCATTTAATAAACAAGTTAGTCAGTCTCCTGTAATCTACCTCATCTTGCTGAAGTTTCTAGACATAATGGTCGTTGTTTTCTTAAAGATTTAGTGGAAGTTTTTGTAATAAAAAGTAGTTTGGATTTTTGCGGAAAATTTTTGGACCTAATTAAGAAATCTTTACTTTTCAATTTTCCTTAATGAAAACTACTCACATTTGGCACAAAGTGACAGTTCTGACATGCAAGTGCAATACCAGTAAGGACATTTAAACAGAGCCATTTCATGTTCCAATGGTCATGTAAATACATGTATATAAAATTCTTTGTTAATGCGACAGTAGGCATGACTTCCAGTATTATGACTTTTAAATGAACTTCAGATACAGAAAGGATGCACTGGTCCAACTGCAGATTGTACAGACCCAGATCGGCTATTGCATAATGCACCAGCAAATCTGGGTCTATAAAGTGTGTTAGAAGTAGATTAGTAGAACAAGCAACATAGACCTTGATATGCTGGTACATTATGTGATGGCAGATCAGGGTCTATATTGTTTGCAGTTGGACTCGACTTACAAGTGAATATATATGGTAGTTACGTTTAAATGTTATCTATTGTACATGAGATTTATGTAGAGGTGAATGCTATATAAGACAATATAACATCCCATTTAGACCCATTCTTCTGTCCTTGGATCAGCTGTTTAACAAAGGTTGCTGTCTTTTCCACATGGGTCCATTGACCTTGAATCAGATTTCATTTATTTCAGTTTACAACATTTGAGTTTCTGACAAAAATTGCATGGCAGAAGTTACCCGAGGAGTTTTCATATCATCTCCGCCCAATAAACCATGCTTTTTGTGGAAGTCTGGCAGCAGCTGCAGCAACCCTTGTAGTACAGCCTCTTGATGTCCTAAGGACTAGATTTGTAGCACAAGGGGAGCCAAAGGTAACACATAATAATGCATCCAAGAAATCCTCTATTATACAAAATCTTAATGTCCACAAGAATGTCATTGCTTTGATAATCTTGCTGGATCTATTAAAAAAACCTCAGTCATTATTTAGTTAATTTTAATTAATTGGTAACACAGGCGGTGATGATTCATATTTTTTCTCGAATTTCATACTTTTAATTTGTTGTTATTTCTCAGTTCCAGTCTTTGTGGATATCATTTAATACCAGTCTTTATGATTTCATGGTTGCTACAGACCAAGAATTCAGAGAGCCCCAAAAACTAGATCTTTCTGTGGAGAAGACTCCCAGAAATCATGAATATAAGTCCAGACAAAAATGTATCCATTGGCATAGTAGTTAGAGCATCTGCCTTGGATGCGGGAGGTAATGGGTTTGATCCCCAGCAGAGTCATACCAAAGACTTACAAAAATGGTACTACTGGCTGCCTCACTTGGCACTCAGCAATAAGAGGTTAGTGTTAGGAATAATCTGCCTGGTGTTAGGATAATGTGACTAGGTCAGACATCATGATGCCCCAAGTGCTAGACATCACTAAACTATCACACTGCAGACATCATAACGATATGACTGAAAAAAATTGTTAAAGCTACATTAAATCCAAATCACACACACACACACACACACACACACTTTTTTTTTGCAAAACCACAAAAATTTATATTCATGAAAGTAAATGAAGCTGACAAAACCTCATATTCTTTATACTTCTGGTTACCAGTATAGTATCATTTTAATGTCACAAAATACAACTATTGTTGAACTTAGGACATCCTGGATCTTGTGTTCCAAATGTGTGGGACACACATTCAAAGGAACAAAATATTACTAGATGGTTATTAATGCACTAGAATTGAAATAAGATAATCTTACTTAGTTTGACAGTTTTTCCACCTTCAATTTGTCATCTGCACTCTACTGTCATCTTTTCCATGGATTTGTATTTTCTTGTAATTAATGTTTAATCAGGTGCTGTAGTAACCCACAAAAACATTTACATCTTTAAATATCCAGTTGAACCAAAACACTGTGGAATTTTTGTTCCTGATCTTGCTGTCATTTAATTTTAGTGTTTACTAATTATCTGCCAGTTTTGATTATAATAATTTTCATATTCTCTACATTATTTTATTTTGAAACTAACAAAATGAAATTAATTAATTAAATGCCAAATTGTGTATTTCTGAAAGTATTCACCCATGTTGTTTTTGTCATTATTTCAGTTTCAAAAATCTGTTACACTAGTAGTTGTAATTAACGTTGGAACTTTGCACACTACAACAGACCATGAATGTTTTGATTGCCAGTTATGTTGTTTAAAATAAAAATTAACTTCCATCCTAAAGTTGTTATTGCCTTTAATGACTTTATCTAGCATAGATCTGGATAGATATTGACGAGTAAGCTACCTGTTAGTGGTAAGGGGAGGTAATGGGCAAGAGTTTCTTTTCTTTGTCTATTTTGTATATTGGCAGGTGGAATTCAAGAGGTAGTGGTATTTATTTCCTCATGGTAATGTGACATGCAAATATTCTTGAAGCAACATAATTTACTCAAAGATGTACTTTCAGGGAAAACAAAGATCAGTCTACCCAAAATAGGTTGCTGTGCCCTATATTTCCCTGACTTTCAGTGCAAAGGCAAATGTTTTCTATAGACATATTAACTTGGATTTTGTTCTAGTGAAGAGCCCACATTACAACAATCTTTAGATCAGTGCCTGATGTACATAATGTAAAATATCGGCATGTACAATTTGTACAACATGTACATGTGCAACATCAGCACCTGTACAACATTATTAAAATCTACATATGTATATGTAGAACATTTTACAACATATACCTCTACAACATATACATAGTCAATATCCACAACATTCACACACACACACACACACACACACATATATATATATATATATATATATATATATATATATATATATATATATATATGAATGTTGTGGATATTGTATATATAGAATCTACCTTTACTACACACATACATATACAATCTACAAAACATGTACATTGCAATTTCTACATTTTACAATATTTTATGTACAACATATGCAGCACATAAAAGTTATTTTGTAATACACTCTGATAGAAAAAGCCAGTTGTAATTACAGACTTTGTTTTTATAATAGATTTATACCAATTAATACAGAAAATGTTTGCTGTTGGAAAATTAAAATATCAGGAACATAATGTGAAAATATATAGACATATATAGGGTACAAAAACCTACTTTGAAAACTGGTTTTGAATTGTGTTTTGTAAAGTCATATAATGGTTTAATTTATCAGTATTCAAGTCCACATTCTGGTAAATTTGTGATATTTATCACCACATCTTTCTAATTGGAAAATGCCATTGAATAGATATCTTCAGAAAGAGACAACTGGGATTGTAAAGTAGACAACTGAGACTAAAATTGACGAATGGGACTGTAAGATAGATGAAAGGGAATATAAAATAGATAAATGTGATTGTAAAATGTATAGAGGATACTTTCTATGTATATAATGCCCATCAAATTATAAAAAGTCTAGACCCAGAACTGACATTAAATAATATGCAGGCAGCTGAGAGTCTCTTCTGTTTGTTTTGTTTTCAACTTAGAGGAAAATGCATGCACTCTAATCTACTGAATAATTATTTTTTACAGTTTAAAATAAAATTACTGTTTTCAGTGTAATGCCCACATTTTAAAATTTCTAACTTGGGTATTATTTTCTTGTTTTTAAAAACCGTAGTTAGTGTAATACTTTTTAAAAAAAATCATATTTGGGTGATAATTTATTCTTTGTTTACTGTATTCAGTGTAGTTGATATATATTTGATTATAAGTTTAATGAAACTGACTGCACATAACACAGATTCTGATATGCCATAGTGTAATGCACTGCAGACCAGGTATTATATGTTGTTTGTTTTATTGATTACTACTAACTGCACCGACACAGATCTGCTGGCTTACAATTAAATTTTTTATAGTTGTAGTTTACTTATTAACTAGTATATACTACTGTACCCACATTTTGAAAATTCTTATTTGGGTGATTAGTTCTTGAAATGAAGGATCATCATCATAAGCGTTTACTGATGATATAAAAAGAAAGTTCCCATCATGTATATGTATGATACTAGAAGAGTTACCTCCCTATGTCTGTTCTTGCAGGTTTTATTTTTAAAGAGATAAATAGTCTCGTACAGTGTTGTCATGCCATTTGAAGGATGTATAAGAGTAATTGCGAGTATGAATGGCTGGTAACAATTTGCCAAATTGTAATTTCTAGAGATGAAAGCAACCATAAAGCATGCTTGAATTGAGACATGTATGGTTTGTAATGGATTATTTGAAGGTGGGTTTTGACCATAAAGAGTAGTATGCATTCAAAGCATGTGCAGGTTTTAGATTGAATACTGAATATGGTAATGATGTACATGATATACTTGCTAATAAGTCGGGTTCAACTTTAAAGGATACAAACATGCAAAAATGAAATTCGCTCAAACTTTTGATCTAATATATGCTCTATTTATATTGTTCAATTTCTGAAAATATGTACCTTTCATTCTTACTCGTTATGAAGAAATTTATGAAAAGCCAATCATATCTGGCGATCCGTCTTGAATAAAACAACGACCTTCCTTCCCTCTCACAAATAGCGGAAGTGACGTCATTTGAGACACTGTACACACTGGCATTGTTGATAATGAATTATGGAGAATTCGCCCCAAGGAAACTGGGAGAAGGAGCTAGATCTGCAGTTGTATTATCATCTGGTATATCAGTTTTTGTGCAGTTTGTTAGGAGTAATCATTAGAGAAAACCACATAGACTGATCTGTTGGCACATTAAATCGTGGCTTATCATAGTTCATGTCTGCAGTTGGACCCCACTTATGAGTAAGTTTATATTGTACATGGTATCATCTATTTCACAGATGTACAGGTCATTGCTGCATGGAACATCAACTATAGTTGGACAGGAGGGATTTCTAGCCCTCTATAAGGGGTTGGTTCCCACCCTGTTTGGCGTGGTCCCCCAGATGGGCTTGCAGTTTGGATTCTACACTCTATTCACTGGGATCTGGAAGAATTCTTTTGGACAAAAGAATCCAGCGTTTGCAGGTTAGAGTCGATCAGTGTGGATCTTGCCTTTCCTGCTAGACATTATTTCATATTTTTGCAGTGACAAATAGATGAAAATAATGATTCAGTTGGGACTATTTTTAACTCTAGACTACCATTGTATTCGTCATCACCAACACTCCTTACTGTTTTGTATGCCTTTTGTAATTTTAAAAAAAAACATCAAGACTTTCAAAAATGCACACAACTTGGTCTTTTCAATTATTTATTTATCATTTCTAACCTAATATTCACAGGGGTTCTCTGACATTATCATTTTGTTCACATTTCAATCCAAATGACAGTTTTCAGTATAAACAATAAGTCTCTTTATCCTTCCTTTTCCAGTTCCTGGAAAGGACCTTTTTCACTGAAGGGGTGGCATTTGTAGGAAAATAAATACATATAAAGTAAAGCTGCATATTCAGCATCCAATATTTGCAATGTTTAGTTTGAATATTTTTTTCAAAATATTAAATGAAATAAAAGAGCAAGTAGTTTACATTTTATGTACATGGGTTTGAAGGGACATAACTCCATGTTACAGACATGTATTTAATTATTCAGAGTTTATCAGAGACAATAAACATCTTTACTTCAGTTGTCTAAAAAATTGTTTTGGGCATTTTTATATCACTGAGCTCTGTCATTAAAAAAATGAGTGGGATACAAAACTGTTAAATGGCATAGCTGAATACTCTTGTCGTAGAGCAGTGTACAGCCATTGTTTGTTAATTCTACTCCTTACTTGGAAGATTGCCGTAAAATGTTATACGCACATTCATTCCATGGTCTGTGGTGTCCAAAAATGAAAATGGTGCTGATTGGAACATCTTGAAAGATCTTGTCAGTGATCCATCTGACATGGGGTTTCATTATAATGCTTCTTTTGATGTCTGATTGGTCTAAAATAAAAATGAAAGTGCTCCGGTAGCAATTCTGCAGACTTAGTTCTTTAAACTGTGTTAAAAAATATAAATCACTCACACACACACAGACATGCACACACAGAGACACGCACATGCACACACACAATGAAAATGATACTGATCTTACTTAGATGTCCACAATGGCTTCTACCACCTCTCCGAAATGGAAAGTGACATCTGCATGGGTTTTCACCAGAAGACATGTGATGTATTGATGGTCCTTACTGACAATAATGACACTCTAATATACAATATGGTTACTACAGTGTATGGTCATAACATCATGGTGTTTCACTGAAAAAGTATCTAAATGGACCTAAATGAAAATGGTACTGATCTGGTATCCATTATGATTGCCATGGCAGCCATATTGCATGTCATGTTATCACTATTCCTTATGGAAAGTTCTATTGATGTATTTTTTTCACCAGATAACATCTAATTGGGTCTAGTTCATACAAAATGAATATACTGCTGCTCAGGCATCCCATTATTGTTATCATATTGAACTTTTTTTTCTTCTCAAACATCCCAGTATTGTTATCATGTTGAACATTTTTATTTCAGGCATCCCTGTATTGTTTTCACATTTTTTGTTGCTTCTTCTCAGTTGATGATTTTATCAAAATGGGGGATTTACTGGTAGACTTGTTATAATGTTTCAATGTTTCTTAATAAAAATTTTACCAATGTAACCTTCATATACCTTTTTTTTCATACCAGAAGACTTCTTAAGATGTCTAGATAAGCTGATCAGATCTCCAATATTCACCAAAAATTTCTTATGTCTAGTTGATACTGCCATAATTTTGACTGCTGTCTTGAACATCTTTTTATTACTGCTAAATGAAGTCATATACAAAATATGCTTTTTATGAGATGACATTTTAGTGTTTAATTGGGCCTAAAAAAAAGTTGATGCTGTTGGTGGCCATCTTGAAAATCTTGTTATAGTTGCTCTTAAATGGATGGTTATATTTCACATGGGAGTGAAAAAATACCAAAATAATTCTAATGATACCTAGTTAATCTCAAAGAAAAATGCTTCTGATCATAAAGTCCAGTATTTTGGAAATCATGTTATTGCTATATAGAAAAATAAGTGTTGGAAATGGTTTCTACACTAAGTGCTTAAAAATAAGAAATGGAAATTCTTTTCAGTCAGATTAGCACCAATCCCTTTGAGGGAAACTTGTTTATTTTCCAATCCTTGATTCAATGGTGTGTCAGCAGATAAATCTTTATCCTTATTTGATGCAAAGTCCATGAACGTGTTTATCATGATGGTACATTTGTTGTTGTGTTTGATATGGTTTAATATGCTGTATGTAATACATTTGTAATGATATAATCCATAATGATGATTTTCACTCAGAAATATGAAAGCTGATAAATTAGAAGTCAACACAACATGACTGATGCTCATCATACCATAATCTTACTAGATCACATTTTTAATCAGATTATTCAGAAATTGTTGTCAAGAATGATGGTTCAGTGATACAAATGAGAATAAAGGCAACTTAGGTTGTTGGCATAGAAGACAGCTTGTGTTGTACCACTGTTTCAAGACATATATATTAATTTCTTCATCAAATACATTAACCAATCATATAAATACATTAGGAGTATATCCACTACCACACCAATCCAGCCCTGACAAGCTTTATTTTAACTTAGAACGGGCTGAAAGTTGTCTGCTTACCAAGGTAAGTGTAAGATGAATGATTTCCCCTTGGATCACGGGATTGGCATTAAATCCTATTAATACTAAATTACTATTTCTATTCATGCTGGAAAGCATGCTTTTTCAGACCTTGCAAAACCGATTTCCACCTGTGCCTTTTCAATATTTGAGTGAGTCAAAGAAGTTTTCTCCCACAGGAAAACATACTCTAGCTATATTTCCACTTCTTTAACTCCTCGATAATAGATGAAGAATTCATATTTATTTGTATAAATTCATTGGACTATATACATGCAGTGCCATTTAAATTACCATCCCTAATGTCTGTAGTATTTCAGTTTGTCTCATATGAATTATGGCAAATAATTGTCGAATATAACATGCTGTAAGGTTTTTCATGTAATTATTTTAGACACGTTTGTCGTTGACATCTTGTTCACAGAAAGTTTATGCAGTGCATGACTAGTTTTATCAGTATATGCCACTGTTTTGCTTTCTGTAATTACAAGTGGCATTCAGTGGAAAGGACAGTGCATGGGGTGCAAGCAATTTTGGCTGGCAGAAGATAACCCTGTTGCCTGTCTTAATTGTATAGGATGCAGTTTGGGTTTTACCTGCAACTTATCCACTATATGATCAGAAAATCTATGGGTGATGATTTGGCCAGACACGTTAATCAAGTAAGCTAGAGTGAGGAAATGCACAAGCAAAGATGCAGACTTCATTACTATTGCCATTGATGCCACTTCAGTTAACAGTTTCCTGTGAGCAAAGATTTTGGAGAAAGAAATCTCACCAAAAGAAAATTAAGCAATTCACAGCATCATAGCTTTACATACAGCACCAATTCTTCCCCTACATCTGTAGAAGATCGTTTTGAATGTTCCTCTTTGGGCAGTACCATCCCAGACCTGCTAACTCTTATGATTTTGCTGTAATTCTTATGAAAATCACCCTTAAAATACAAACCTGCGGCATAAAACCAAAACATGCGGAATAATTATCATTGCTAAAAAAATCCAGAAAATATGTTCATCTGTATTTGATTTTGACCGGGTTTCATATTAGAATTAATGAAATTAGTCAGGGAACCAGACTAACTTTACAGCAGCACCTTGGATGCTTTACACTGCATGATCATACTGTTGATTATAGAGTTTTTAAAACATGGTGTCTAACAAGCAATACATGTTTAAGACGATAGGGAAAATATGCCTCTTGAAAAGTGTTACTACTCAACACAGAAGAATGAAAAGGAATGTTTCGATTCTTGTGAATAATATATGGAATAAAATATGCAAGGGACACAATTACACTTATTGGACATCACATACCAATTACACTATGACTTGTGGTAGAAGATATGATTGTTGTCATCATGGGAAAAGAGTTTCCAAGAATTATGTCCAGTTGAGAGATAGCAACAAGCCATTGAGCTGCATATTATAAAGACCACACATACTTTTCATTTGAACATAATATTTATCTTAGCTGCATGTTTTGAATAATGAACTTTTAATTCCATTTTCTGTTGTACAAAATAGCAGTTTATAATATTTTTTAGCACTTAGCAGTGCTCCAGCCTCTGATGCTCGTATCTTTCCTGGAACATTATCAATTTACTCAGTAAACATCTGGAAATAGTAGTGTCACACTTTGGCCGGATCTTCAGTTTAGCTAACTGTCCTTCTTAGCTGACTGATCAGCATTTTCATAGTCAATGTTGAGTTAACTGTCATCCTGTTCTTCTGTTTTTGAGAACTCATGATTCCAACTGCTGTCTTCTTTATTTGAGTTTATGATGTCTAGTGAGTACTCGGCCATGTACAATTGAATCAAAGAAATTTTCATATATGTAGTGCCTTAGTTATGACTCTGATCTCTGTCATTGGTGACTGAAAAGTTTTTACATCTGTTGATCTGTTTTTACATCTGTTGATCTATTGGCCAAGAAAGAACATGCCAACATTCAGATAGCTACAAAAGGCTTCAAGGCCCAAGCGTCAACAGACTTTTCTTTTTGAATCTCATTCCTGAAATTTAACACTGCTTTCTGTAAGATGCATTTGATTTTTTTAAAGCTAAGATCACAGCTATCAACAAGATGTTGCATGACTGAACATGTCAAAACCTGCATAAGTTCATGTGGACTGAAGTCCTTTCTTGATAACCCTCTCATCACGCTTGTGAGTTGATGTCGCCGACAATCAGAGCAGCACATCACAGTAGCAGTAGCAGTAAACCTACAGGCTGCAGAAAGAGTTGCCATGATCCCAGCATCTGCCTTTCTAAGGAACACCATAAAGTTGGACTTTGACTATAGCCACTGATCTCAAATGTTTTCTTTCATGTTTATGTGTAGAAAGTTTGAAAGCATGTTGCCAAAAAGGCAAAACTTGCACAAACCAAACCATTTCAGATAGACCAGAAAAAGGGTAAGGACCCCAAAGGCATGCTAATGAGAAACAAGTCCTGAAATTACCTGTCTTGAGAGAACAGTTTCCAATGGCCACTGACGAACACTGTAGTCAGTTTTCATCCCTCAGAATATTATGGCATACTTGTGCCACCCTTTTGACACATCTTGTGGCGTGAAGACTCGAACACTTCAGCAAAGAATATGAAGGACTTCTCCCTAACTGTTCAGGGGTCTTACAAAATCTGTTTTATTTTCTCATAGGGCTTATAGATTACAGAATTCAATACTCTGTCCCCATCGACATGGGCTCCCTTTGATATATATGTCCCAAGAGGCCCATTCAGAGCCTATCTGCATTTTGATTTGTGGAGTGAATTGTTTTACATGCAAGCTGTTTCCAGTCGTATCTGAGGTCGTTAACTTCAGGCTCTATCTCTTATGTGATTTGCTTCATGTACATTAGGGAACTGAGATTTGTCCTTCTCATTGATAAGCGGATGCAATTCCCTCTGTCTTTTATTAATTTTCCTACTGTATTATAATTGGGTAATGTATTTGAAAAAGAAACCAAATTTTGGAGTAAAATATGTTTTTTCAGTTATCATTACGTGAACATAATACATCCACATCATCGTAGCCTCCCATTTTAAGACCTGACAGAGCATGCATATGATATCTTTTCCGTTAGAGATTGAAGAATAGATGGAATTTGGTGCCAATTCTTTAATCCAACTTTTAGCACTTATGTTGCTGTAAACAAGCTCTAGAAGGTTGATTGTTGTTGTTGTACTAGGGTTTAATGCCATTTTTAAGCAATCGATAGGCTATACGTGGTGGCCAGTATTATTGGTGGAGGAAGAACCCGGGAAAACCCCTGGAAAGAACCACAATCCACGAGAAGCTACTGGCAAGCTTTCTCACATAACTACATTGGCCGAATCTTAGACTCGAACCCATGCAGACAGAGGTGAGATGGCAGTGATCCGTAATGGAGAGCGCTTTAGACCACTGGAAGGCTGAATCTGCATGGTAATTGATGTACTCCAAATCTGTTAGGATAGGGTAAGTATTGTCAAAGAAATATTTTACTCCACATATCATTTCTACAAAGTTTACATTCATGTTTGAGTTTACACAACATATTTGCAGTGTTAATATTTTGTTATTTGTAGATGATGATGATGTTGGTGGTGTTGAAATGAGAAAGGGAAGGAACATTTATTTCTGTCTAGTTAGGACACACTGTAACATAATCATTGTCACTCTTTCATATTGTTTGAAGAAGAAAAAGAAAATTCATTACAATTGATATTTTATTAACTGTGAAAATATTACTTTCTTTTCTCCTAGGACCATTGGAAAGCCTCATATGTGGCTCAGGATCTGGAGTGGTTACAAAATGTCTCATTTACCCACTGGATGTGACCAAAAAGCGTCTCCAGGTGCAGGGGTTTGAAAAAGCAAGGAAATCTTTTGGTGAAACCAGACGTTATCATGGAATGGTTCACTGCCTTTTTAAAGTGTTTAAAGAGGAGGGTTTAAGAGGAATTTATAAAGGATTGTATCCAAGCCTACTGAAGGCAGCAGCTGTATCTGGGTGTAATATGTGTGTTTATGATCAGATTTGTAGACTGATTGTATGGTCAAGAAAATTGTGATTGATGGTATACTGTAGTATCATTTATTTTCGTTGGGCTCAATTTTCGTGGTTTTGTAAAAAAAGGCATTTTCGTGGGGACTTAAATTCGTGGTTTCGCCTGTCAAATTTTGCATATTATAAGGTAGTTAATTTCATGATTTAACCTCTACACGTACTCCAAATAAAGAATACAAAAGAATAAAACGATGCCGACGCAAACGGCGGTCACATTAATGTTTAAAACAATACTACCACCTTTTTGAGTACATATCTAAGACCCGGCAAGTTCAATACTTACAACGTGTTTTTGAAAAAGTGATTAACATCTGTCAAAGCAGACTCAGCCAACAACACTAAAACTATACTTCCACCTATGTGAGCACATATCAAACACCCGTCAGGATTAATCAGTTTCACCATGTTTTCGTTTGAGTGTTCAAGATCAAAGGAAGCCGACGCCGCCAACAAAACCAGACCAGTCAGTTATTAAAGTACATTTGAATGATCTCTTACTTAAACCACTGTCCATAAAGTTGCAATATCAGTACTTTATGACTATCATGGCATTAACACAGTGGCTTAAGAGTGGTACAATTCAACTTAGATCACCCTCGGTTCCTGGACTTCCTAACCCATCAGAAGCTGAGAACCCAGCGCAGGCTCTCGCTTACCAAAAAAAAAAAAAAAAACGGGTCGGGAATTGGGGGTGGGGTGGGGAGATAATCAACCTATGTGGCTCATTTTTCGTTGGGGATTTAAATTCGTGGTTTGTGGAAACCACGAAAACCACGAAAATTGATCCCCCACGAATATTGATGATACTACAGTATTGTAATGGAAAACCATTTTTCTGTTGATACAATTATATTGTGCTGTTATAAAAGACATTTCCTTAGATAATCAGTTTAGCATTGAGAAGACATTTTAGTTAATACCTGTGTATGTTCACTGAAACTTAAGTTTAAGTGAAACCTTAGATGTTTAAGAATCAAACATGATAAATAACGCAGATTGCTTTCAATATGATGTACATTTTTAGTGCTGTGTGACTATGATTAGTCATTTGTGATTCCAATAATTTATGATATCTTTACCAGAAAACATTTTTCATATGTTAGGATTGGAGAGTTGAATCTGCCTTGGCAGAAGCTTTATTCAGTAATCACTTTAGCATTCTTGTCCATCTGTATGTCAGTCTGTCCACAACTTAGATTAATCTCGGTGTTAAAAAGTTTTTCTAGGTAAATAAATGACCTTGGTATTTAAACTTAATGTGGCCATGACCAGCATCTTGTTTTACAATAATATGCTCAAGGTCACAGTAATACAAAAATGGCATGAATGATTTGGTTAGTTTTTTTTAATTTACTTGTATTTTGTAAACTCCTTAATGGATTTTGTTTTCATTTTGGATAAATCATTATGAAGCTAAGAATTCTATTTATGACATAAACATTCCCTCCCCATTTTACACTGGGTTAAGGCCACATATTTTACACCAGTGTGTTTTATTTTGCGCTCATTATATAGGTCTTGACCCCATTAATATGTTTACTTAAGTGCTGTTTAAGTACTTGCTATGAGTGTTTAGATTTTTTTTTTCCTTAATTGGAATGTATTGAGATTTGCCAGTCTTCATGAATTCTTCAAAATAGGCGTCCATACAAGTCTTAATAAGTGTCAAAGTCATATTGTGGTTACAGCATTCTCCATGCAAGTGTCAAGTGTCAAAGTCATATTTTGGTTACATCATACTCCATTCAAGTCTTAATAATGTGTCCAACTTTTATTGTGGTTACAGCATACTCATATGAGTTTTAATCTGCATCCAAGTCATATTGTGGTCACATCATTCTCTATACAAGTCTTAATCTGTGTCAAAAGTCATATTGTGGTTACAGCAAACTCCATGCAAGTCTTAATCTGTGTCAAAGTCAAATTGTGGTCACAGTATTCTCTATACAAATCATAATCTGTGACCAAATCTTATTGCATTCATGTCGTGTACTATAGTTCTGTATTATTCATGGTCTTTGTTGAGTGGGATGGATAGAACAACAATGACATAATTACTTTTGGTGTTGCTTTACATTTTGAGACGCACCTAAGTTAAGACAGTCTTAATTACATCATGACTGTGCACTGGTGTCAGTTTGCGGAGCATGTTAGTTTGTATATGTACTGTATGTGTGTTATATTGAACACTTTTTGCTAATAAGAAGCAATGCAGTTTAAATGGTAGTACATATCAATCACAAAACGCTGACTAGGTGAATGGTTCCATTGAATAGTTCAGAGAACAGGCATATATATTGGTAGGTTAGACCAGGTTTGGGATTAAGGCTCTATTTTATTTACACATACTTGCTTATAAGTTAGGGACAAATGCAAACAACATAGACCCTGGTTTGCATTTGCATACTGTACCATTAGATGAGGGTCAGTATTGTGTGTTCTTCTGATTAGTCTTAACAAATTGCACAGACTCAGATCTGGCAATGCATTATGCAATGTGCAGTTTGCAGTTGGATCCAATTTTTAAGTGAATTCATATGGTACTTACCTGCACAGAGCACAGAGTTACCAACCATTTTGATGTTGGTAAAATCATTTCTATTTTTAACTTTGCATTACACCATTATGATCATTTCTGTACGATTCTGATTTTCAGATCAGATGAAATCTTATGCTGGCGATCCAGAGCTTGATCATCAGTATATACAGATCAACATAAATGTTTGTAATGTCTATTTTAATCCTTTTGGGAAAGTTTATGCATATGATAGATTTACATTGATGCATATTTATGCATATTTAAATACATATGCATGCATATTTATACACATTTAAATATTTAAGATTGCATATGTGCATATTTTTACATTTAAAATCATGATAGACTTGTATGTATGCATATTTACACATATTTAATTGAATATGATAGACCTGTATGTATGCATATTTATACACATTTAAATGCATTTTATAGATTTCTATGTATGCATATTTATACACATTTAAATGCATATGATAGACTTGTATGGATGCATATTTATACACATTTAAATGCATATGATAGACTTGTATGTATGCATTTTTACACACATTTAAATGCATATGATAGACTTGTATGGATGCATATTTATACACATTTAAATGCATTTTATAGATTTCTATGTATGTATATTTATACACATTTAAATGCATATGATAGACTTGTATGGATGCATATTTATACACATTTAAATGCATTTTATAGATTTCTATGTATGCATATTTATACACATTTAAATGCATATGATAGACTTGTATGGATGCATATTTATACACATTTAAATGCATATGATTGACTTGTATGTATGCATTTTTACACACATTTAAATGCATATGATAGACTTGTATGGATGCATATTTATACACATTTAAATGCATATGATAGACTTGTATGTATGCATTTTTACACACATTTAAATGCATATGATAGACTTGTATGGATGCATATTTATACACATTTAAATGCATATTATAGATTTCTATGTATGCGTATTTACACAGATTTAATTGGATATGATAGACTTGTATGGATGCATATTTATACACATTTAAATGCATATGATAGACTTGTATGGATGCATATTTATACAAATTTAATTGCATATGATAGACTTGTATGTATGCATTTTTACAAACATTTAAATGCATATGATAGACTTGTATGGATGCATATTTATATACATTTAAATGCATATCATAGACTTGTATGTATGCATATTTATACACATTTAATTGCATATGATAGATTTGTATGGATACAAATTTACAAATGCATATGATAGACTTGTTTGGATGCATATTTATACACATTTAAATGCATATGATAGACTTGTATGGATACATATTTATACACATTTAAATGCATATGATAGACTTGTATGGATACAAATTTACAAATGCATATGATAGACTTGTTTGGATGCATAGTTATACACATTTAATTGCATATGATAGACTTGTATGGATGCATATTTATACACATTTAAATGCATATGATAGATTTGTATGGATACAAATTTACAAATGCATATGATAGACTTGTTTGGATGCATAGTTATACACATTTAATTGCATATGATAGACTTGTATGGATGCATATTTATACACATTTAAATGCATATGATAGACTTGTATGGATACAAATTTACAAATGCATATGATAGACTTGTTTGGATACATATTTATACAACATTAAATGCAGATTATAGATGTGTATGTATGCATATTTACCGTACACATTTAAATAAATGTAAAAGATTTGTATATGTATATTTATCTTTACACAATTAAATGCATATTATAGACTTGTATGGATGCATATTTATACACATTAAAATGCAGATTATAGATGTGTATGTATGCATATTTACACACATTTAAATATATATGATAGACTTGTATGTATGCATATTTACACCCATTTAATTGCATATGATAGATTTACCATGTATTTCTGGTTGAATTCAACTGATGTGATTAAAGCTACGACTTTTTGATAGTTAATATAAGCCCTAGATTTTTCCAAACAATTGCTTTATTGACATCTCGTTTGCAACAAATAGACAAAAATAGGAGATACAGTGAAGACAATTTATCTCAATATTCATCTGTCATTTACATGCCAACTGCATCTTTATTTTTTTTTCTCCTAAGTATTTCCATTTGGTGTCATTTGACTATGAACAGCCCTGACACACATTGCTGGATAAATCGGTGGGACTGGCTTAAGAGCTTAAGAAGAGAATGTACTATCGATGATTCTGCAACTGCTTCTTCACTAGCAGTTAAATATTCAACTTTGAGAATTCCATTATACTCAGTAATGTAATAACTTGATAATGTAACAACTAAAAAATGTAAAACCTCAATAATGTAATATCTAAAAAAATTTAATATGCCTACATTTTTCCAAATGTGCATTTATGTTGAGGACAGTGTATTTAGAAAACTCCTCAACCTGGCGATTGCAGAATAAATTACAAATGTCAGTTTTCAAGGTTTTGAGTTTACTTAGGTTCCAGGGAAAAAAAATAGTTTTGATCAAATATGCCAAGTTACGTGTAGTGTATAGTATAAAGCATAATAATGTGTGTTCAAATTAAATTTATGTTGATACATGTGTATATCAAGTGTTCATGTTTTATTGGAAAGTCCAATGTCAGTAAATATTTGTTAAACATAAATATCTGTGATAATCAAGACTTGATTTTACGAGTTTCTTTATGTTAATGGTTTTGTTTCATTCTGCTTGGTCAAATCATATTTTTGTTTTGATTTGCATGACCTTAGAATGTTTTTGTTTTGTTTTGCATGACCTTAGAATTGTTTTGTTTTGTTTTGCATGACCTTAGAATTGTTTTGTTTTGTTCAGCATGACATTATAATGTTTAAGTTTTGTTCTGTATGGTCTTAGAATGTTTTTGTTTTTTTCTGCATGCATTTAGGATATTTATCTTAGTTCTTCAATGTCCTTGGACTATTTATTTTTGTTCTGCGTGACCTCAGAAGATTTTTGTTTTGTTCTGCATGGTCTTAAGTTAGTTATATACCACATGCTTGCCTCATTAGTTGAGCAAGCTTTGGTTTCATTGAGTTATTTTTATTTGTAAAATTTACACTTGGAGCTGAATAGTTTCGAAGATGTCTGGGTTGATTGATTTTGGTTTAGCAAGTTGACTTAAAAAATTTGCTGTAACGAGGTTGTGTTGATTAATTTCATCGAAGATATTGTTATTTATTATGTACAATAATACCTCTTTATAAGATGGGGGCTGAGTGGCAAGTGGTCTTTAGTGCTCACCGTCACATATAATTGCCATCTCACCTCTGTCTGCATGGGCTGGAGTGTTGGGTTCAGCAAATGTGGGTATGTGAGAAAGTTTGCCAGTAGCTTCTTATGGTTTTGTTGGTTCTTTCCAGGGTTTTCCCTTGTTCTTCCTCCACCATTTACATAGATGGCAACTGTCCCATTTTTTCTCTCCGTATTTGTTCCTTTTTTTGGACCTGAATATGGTGTATGTTTTTTTTATAACAGCAAATACGTTTGAAAATTAAACTAAAAAAATAATATAAAGTTTCTTGTAATTTTCAGTTTAGAATGGGCTGTTGGTTCTATTTTGAGAGAAATGTATTGCATGTATATAGGAATACAGTTCAACAATACCATTGGTTCATTTGAAATTGAACTACAATGCCTGTCTTTATCTACCATATTGGATTTGGCAGACAGTTACTGTTGCCGCTGTATCTTGTCTTCGTTATGTTCAGCTTCTATTTATGTTAAATAGGAAAGCAAAATATTCAGAAATTTCTCCAAGGAAAAAAGAAGAAAACAGCTGGAAGGACAATTATGCTGTCTTGTGTAGATTTGTGAAACATTACAGTACAGGAGAAAACTTACGTTTTGCAAATTGTATAATGTGATTTCGCTATGGGGCACAAAGTCGTCCATGGAATACAAGAGCATGAAAAATCTAATAAACATCTGATTGCTGCTTCATCACACACAACTCAGCCAGAATTTATTATGTATATAAATACCAGAGAGAACCTTAATGTAATTCAATCAAAATTTGATTTATTAAATTTCTTTAAGAAATTAACCTTTCTCTTTCAGTTACTAGTTTTACTAGTGATTTTTTTTTGCACACGTTTTTTAGACAGTAAAATTGCTAAGGATAACTTGTGTGATGGAATGAAAACAGTTCAGTAAGAAAATCACAGAATTGAGATCATCAATGAAACTTGGTAAATTGGAATCAATAATTGAAGAAGAAAAAAAAGGTGTGGTAAAAGCTCCTATAAATAGCCTGTGTGTGAATGTGTTGCACTCATGCATCTTTTGAATAGGCACCTGAATGGAACATGGTGCCCATTCAAAAGGTACAAGTGTGCAACACGTGCATCTTTGACATTAAATAATTATGTAAGGCACTGTCATACTTTACTAATAGTTGTATATGTTGTAAATAGTTATATATACATTAACATTTTAAAAAAATCAGTATTTGTTCCTGAAAAATCAGTATTTTTGTCACAAGCATCAGTATTTTTGTACTCTAGGGTTGACAGTTATACATTTATCCTAGCCACCATGTATTGTGTTGAAAAATGGCAGTAAACACTACAACAACCTCTTTTTAATATGGGAAAAAAGATTATTTCCCCTTATAGTGAGGTCACCTTATAATGAAATACATGTAAATTAACTACAACTTATTGCATTAGTATCCTTGATATTGCTGATACTGTACAGGAACTGTTATAACTAAGGGAATTAAAGTGAGAACACTGCAGTTGTCATCAGTTTTATAGTATCGGAAATAATGCAAGTTCAGGACAATAAGCACATATGCATATTTTATAAATTTAGTAAAGACCATGTGCTCTTATTTTTTATACATGTTTTTCTGAAGTTCAAATGCATATTAATGTAATTTATGACATTGATATTTTGCACAATTGTGAAGATGTTGTCATATGAACTTAAGTTGATTCATAAAAGAAAGGGGAGATAACAATATGTATACATATGGATAGGCAGTAAGTTAGTAAGAATAGTTGACCATTGGATAACAGAACTGTACAGTCTGGTATATAAATGTGGTTGTCCACATTAGAAATTCCATACAAAATTCTATTGAAAAAGACCAGTCAGCAGTAAATAAAATATTGCTCCAAATGTCTAATCAGATCATTAACTTAATTACTCCGTAAATTATACCATAAATGCATAATTTATCAGGATGTAGATTTTAATACTGACGCTAATTTTCCGATATGATCTTGGAGAACCAAGAAAACTCTAACATTGATACAAAAGAACAAATTTAAGAGATATATTATATCTCATTCTGGCTTGTCCATAAAGTATTTATCTTTTTTATTATGCATAGTCAGCATTTTTGATAAATTCTGAATTTCTGTTAGTTTCAGTTGTTTTAAAGCTGATTTTTCTGACATGAATCTCAAACTTATGCCAAATACATTTTGTATTTATATATTTATAAAAATATAGTTATTTTTTTCATTTACTAAGATTTTCTTTATTTTATACTTTATTTTATTTCATTTTGTGGATTTTCTTGCTTTTTTAAGTGAAAATCAATGTTTCATGCACATTACCAAAATCTATTTTTGTAGGTTAAATTATCTACCTGTCGTACTTTAAAAGTAAGGAAAAGACAGTTATAATTACACAGTGTAAGTATATAACATTATAATGTATCTGTATGTAATCACCTGTATCAGAGGTTCAAGTAACATAGAGGAATTAATAACCATTGTATTTTTCGGTCTATAAATCAGTACTTTTTTAACTGAAGTCTAGGCTTTGTCTTGTACTTGAGATTGACTTGTGTACAGATTGTGCCATTAAAATTTAGGCTTTGTCTTGTACATGAGATTGACTTGTGTACAGATTGTGCCATTAAAATTACTTAAGTTATGTATAATATCAGGATTTTGAGATGTTATCAGTAGAATTGAAAACAGGTTACTTTATTATTCTTGTTAATTTACCATATCAATAAATTATTATAATATGACAGCTTTTATTTGATACTTTTTTGTATACATTTCTATTTGCTTGTCTTTTTTATTTATCCAAGATGAAATAAAAGTAAGTAAAGAATTTACAATTCAAGGGTCACATAGTACTTTGTGTACTGTGCTATTCATAGCATATTGTTTTTTCCTTAAAAAAATATGAACAGATTTTGCTTTATTCATTATTTTTACCCCTCCTTATTCTTTCTGATCACATTTTAGCAACAGGTCAGTTAATATTTGATTTATCAGTATATTATTTGACACACTCAAGTGATTTCTGGTGTGTATTTTTAATTGATAGAATTGATCATATAGAGGAGTGCATTCCTTATTAATGATGCAAATGTTTGATGACTATTTCTAAAATACAACAGATTAAGTGTGTAACTGTCATACATTCACAATACTGTCCTAGATTCAGTAAAGAATGTCCATAGTATATGTTAACATTAAGAATAAAGATGGACTACTCATTGGTCATCAATTACATGATTTAGTTTTGCATTTCAGCTTAAGCAATATGCATTGTCAACACTTGAACTGTATGAATTGTTAACAAGATATTGTTTCAGCATTTCTTTTTGATCATACTGGTAATTGATGGATTGGTCCTTGGTTCCCAGCAATTTTCCCAGCCAGTCACTATATCAACTATTTGAAACCCAATATTGGCTTCATCTTCAGATGAAAATAGAATTAAGAAAACTTAACATTCAAAAGAAGAAAAATAAATGCAAAAGTAGAAAGAGGACAAGGACAAATTGAAAAAGAAGAAAGAGAGAGAGAAATTCTAAGAGGAATGAGAAATTCAGATGCAAATTCAGACAGAAAGAGATGCTGATGAAATTGCAATTGTAAAAGAAAGACGGAGAAAGGGAAGAACAATATATGCAATTTCAAATATAAAAAGAAGAAAGGGATATGCCATTGAAATTGCAAATACGAAAGAGAAATGGGAATGCAAATGAAATTTACAGAATTGGAGCTGGCAAGCAAATGTAATTCAGCTTCCTAAAAATTTAGTTTCTGAAGGTGCCAAAAAATATTAGGTCATTATCCCCTCTTAAAGAAAAAGATGTAGATAAATATTTTTCACATTTTGAAGAAGAAAGAAAAAACAGAATTTAAAATGACCAAGAGAGCACTGAACTTTATTATGAGAGTGTACTTACTGGCAAAAGTTTGTGAAGTCTATACTTCACTGTCAATAGAAGCAAGTGTTGATTATATTTTGGTCAAAGAATGTATCATGAAGGGTAATGAGTTGGTACCTGAGGCATATTGACATATGTTTCTGAATTGTAAAAAAAAAAAAACAACCCCATACCCATGTCATGTTTGCTATGGAAAATATAATATTTAACAGGTGGTATGCAACTAAAAAGATTTATAAAGATTATGACTAACTAGACAATTCATATTAGTTGAAGAGTTCAAGAACTGTGTACATCGTGACATAAAGACTTAATTTGATGAACAACATGTATACATCTTGGAAATGGCTGCTCTTACAGCTAATGACTCAAGTTTTTTGGACACTGAAGTTGTTAAAAGATAAACTTCATTCAAATGAAGATAACCTTCTCGATTAATTTTCTGATTTTAAGTACAAGTCAAATACACCAAATAATGGAGTCTTAATCTAATGATAGAGTTCTAGCCATTTTGCCCATACCACAAGTAGGTGATTTAAACTATATGACATCTATTCCAGAGAGGAGAAACAAAGATACCTCTATATAAATATGTTAAAGGAGAATGTTAATAGAGATAGCCAGATTAAATCATGCAGTCAATTTAGTTGTACCTGTCCCACACAGTGAGGATTTTAAGTGATACCATGCAATCAGATTGAGGTGACTTGGAGTAACCAATCAACGGAATTCAAAATTTCTGAATAATCTGGACCTTTAACTTTCACACTTGCAGCAACAAGAAAAGAATGAACTAAAACAGCTATTACTTGAATATGTGTACGTGTTTTGTCCTACAGTCTCATGCTTACACCCCATGTAAGAAACATTTGCAGTCGCATGTCAAAGTGTCCATAATCCATGATTTCTAAACTTCGTCCATGTTTTCTTTTTGCTGGTATTTAAATCTGGCAGTGCAGTCAGCATTATTATATATGATCAGCGCTGTGTCACTAATTGTTTCGAAAGTTTCCAAGCCACTGAAGCATCCAGATGTGTATTATTGGCTTTTTGCCGTTTGTCAAGAGATTTTCCAGGTACTCTCAGTAAAGGTGTACAAGCTGCTGCGGAATAGTCGGATATAAAGTACAAAGCTACTTCGCTAACTAATGAATGCTTGAAATTGCTGAGTGGAACTATTCTAGTATCGTTCCCTGAAAATTATTTTATCCATCTTGAGGACTTTCATTTACAATTAAATGGTATTCAACATGGTTTATTTGTTGATTTCAAATTCGATAGGTGCTCATATGGTCAAGGCGACACCGGATGAATTCTATCCATTGAGATTCTTGCATCATAAGTATCGTTGGTGGCATGGCAGAACAACGGAGTTCCATGCTGGAGCATTCACAAGAATCTCGATTCATCATATTTTCTAGTTAGTAATCAAAAACACATGCTGTCCAGTGGCCCTAAGTTTTCCAACTTTTGCATCTTTTAACTACTTGCTTGGGACTGCCAACTGATGAATACATTTTGAAAATGGTCCACTTCGTACTTTTCTCAGTTTTATGTTGAAATCAAATACACAACGCATGAATGACTATATTATAAGCAAAGCCAGGTATGGCCTCTGCGACGTGATTCTGAGTGTGTAAAGTTTATATTCCCTTTCTGGTAATTCACCAGGTATTTTACCCATTTGTCTTAAAATGAGCACTACAGAAAATATACACCATTGTGTTTGGTCGACTATTCAAACCGTAATATTACAGGTCGGTAGCATCATCTTTACAGTTACATGTTTAAGATGAGGAAAAAGATAATGGGCATTGGAGACGTCAAAACAGTTCTAGTTTATGTCCATAACCTGATGTAATTTGTCATAACGTATTTGGATTTTATTTTGTTCATAAACAGTAAGGAGCAGCGCGATGTGTATTTTCCCCCTTGAGACGCCTTCGCATGATTTATATTTATGTCCAGACCCAACGTTTTGTTTGTGAGTTCGAAGAGAGATACCAGAGATTGATGTATCCTGACAATACTTAGGTCATACCTTGTTAGAGAATTGCAGTTGGCTATTATATAATGCCGTTATGAATCATACAGTTTGATACAACATTGTGAAAGAATTCACTTTTTTGGACATGTGGGAGGTCGTGGGTTAGATTCACGGTCATACCAAAGACTTATTAAAGTGCCATACCAGTGTAAAAAACGTAAATCAAATTCAGTATTATTTGAATAGAAAATAAAATCTGGAAGCGGTATAAACAAACCCGATGGAAAAATTCTCCACAATAAGTGAGAAATACGCTCAGGTGTGTTTTCGAAAATATCACACCCTGGACCGATTTTATCGCTCGGTAATTTCCGGAGAGAAGAGATCGCCTGACGTCATTTTATGAACACACACCTTACTTCCGTTTCTATCAAAACATAAACAAAGCACGTATTTCGTTCCATAGTAGTTACTTTATCACCATAATCTCGCCAAGAGGAGATCGTGGAGGTACAAGCAATGGCAGCGGGGTCAGGTGTGTTGCAGGAAATTGTGGGAATACAAATGCTGATGGGTTTTCCATGCATTCCTTCCCGAATGACCGATCACTACGTCGTAGGTGGACCGATTTTGTAAAAATCAAAAGAACAAACTGGGGTGATCCGACTGAGTTTTCTGCCCTCTGCTCCTCTCATTTCATACCAGAATGTTTCCCATTTAGGTATAGATTTGAAGTTGAGCATATGGGTAGGGCATCAAAGAGAGTCAAACTCAATGATGATGCTGTCGCGTCTATCCACTGCGTGAATGAAACTGACAACCAAGCCAAGATAACTGTAAATGTATCAGAACCTTCAACACCAAAGCGTCAGCTATGTAGACTTGAAATGTTGTCACCATCAGAAGAAGTAACTTGTCAAGTGTCACCACCAAAGAAAATAAGAAGGGGCTATTTAAAGAGAGAAGCAGCAAGGGTGAGTTTTTAATGACAAATACCATATATTATATCTATGATATTTAAAAGATCAGTCACCACATCGTCTCCATGTGTACCCTGTAGAACGTTTTCATAATTTCCAAAACAAATACAGTTAATATATCATCCATCGAGAACTAAGATATAAACATTTGGTAAATATAATTTAAGAATTTGATAAATATTGTCAGTTGTATTTATGTTGCCTTCAACTTTGTTTGACCATTTGAGTAGAGAAATCTTTCTGCTGGTTGATTTAGCAGGCTTACATATATATTTCATTGTGTGACTAATGAGTGCATCAGATTAAATATAGATACTTACAAACATTATGAGATTATTCCCATCCACAATTAATAAATATCATCAAAACAAAATGGAGTGTTGGTGGTTCTTCCCTGGGTTTTCCAGGGTTCTTCCTCCACCAGTTATACTGGCCGCCATGTACAGCCTATCTTGTGCTGCGAAATGGCGTTAAACCCTAGAACAACAACAACAACAAAATGCAATAGAAATTTTACAATATTGTGTTACGATTTTTTCAGCGGTGGTAGTGTTGTCTTGTTCAACAATTTTTCAGTCATATCATGATTCATTATTTTTGGGAAGCCATTGATTGGCCATCAGTATAAGTGACTCGTAAATGTTCTCAAATAAGGTACGTTTTCTTTCAGATTATTGCTGCACTTGAGGAGCAATGTTCACAGCAAACAGATCAACTCAGGATCAAAGATTAGAAAAATTCATTTGACATTATGAAAGAGGTCCATCAAATTTAGTATATATATATATATATATATATATATATATATATATATATATATATATATATATATATGAGAACGACATTTCTGACATGTTTTAATAAAATGTTTCAAACACATTCTATTACGGTGGATTGGGGCTTTTATTGAATTCATCATATGAACTTTGGGGTTTTTATCCCCAAAATAATTTCATCTTTTAAAAATTTCTAATTAGTAATTACTAAAGTACATGTACAGTATTCAAATGTAACAAAACCGATGCAACTGACCTTTTCAGGTAGATGAATGTGAAATTGATAATGTGAAGCCACTGACTGCATCCATTGGTTGCCAAGTCAACAAAAAGTTAAAAAAGCGGTCTAAAAAATGCCAGACTTAAACTAAGGCGCAAAATCAATGTGTAACGGGGTTTTCGTTATCAAGCGTTATTGGTACAATATTGCACAAGCCCCTGGTCAGAGGTATTGCGCAACTTGGAAAACAACACTCGAAACCGCCTCCCGCTAATACTCGTTATTTAAGGAATGACCTCTACGGTGTGATTTGCCCGGTTATAAAATGGATATGGTAATCTGAGTCGGTATCCTGAACAAAGACAACACACGAGCCCCCGTAAAGATAAATAAAGAATTTAATAAAAAATCAAGAGAAGAAAGACACAGTAAATTACAATATTCTTTCCTTTTGAATACTCTTAGTTCAGAAGCACTCTAATCCCGAAGTTTAAAATAATAGATACATTAATTAAATTTCAAACACTAATAAAATAGACAAATCTAGTCGTTAATGGCTGATAGCAAATTTCATCACGAAATCGAGTGTTCATTAACATTGGACCGCTTGGTAAATTCACATGACGCTCGACGACTGTTTTTCCCTTCTGCTTGCGTCTCGACTTTAACTTGCCCTCTGGGTGAATGTGGGATTCTCACAACTCTGACTTCTAAATTCTTTTCCCTCCTTTGGATCTCGACCTCCTCGTTATTTCTCTCTCTCCAAACAAACTATTTTCCTTTGAAAAGAAAAGGGTAAAACGCCCTAAGTATCTCGTTAGGTTTTAAGAGTTGTTATTGTCCGTCCGTCTTTCTGGTTCGAACAATCAGCTCTTACTATCAGTGATACCTTTTATACGGCTAGCAAATACTACACAAGTCTTCCGATCAATACAGCTATACCGCTAATTATCGACATCAGAATTAGGGGAAGTCACATATATTCCCGTAAATCATTACGTAAAGTGAGGCAATATATCTATCATAGCCCACAATCAATATTCACTAATATGATAAATTCAAATTAATGTAGCACTTTCCAATCATAAATGTACACGGCGGGTTTTCTACAACACCCATTAACCTACCTACGTATATAAGGTGAAAATGCTAATTCATAATTCAAAAGTACAGTACTAAATCACTGTAATAACCGAACTATCCATACAAAATCAACACGTCATGCATCTGTAACGAAAACATCATATAAATTACATCATGATAAATGTGAACGATTCCTACAAAATATCGACAGATCATGCATCTGTAACGAAGAAACAGCATATAAATTACATCAAGATAAATGTGAATTTGAGTTAAATACCTTGTGTTTTTGGTGTCTAACAATCGTTCCTGAATTATAGGTTTTCCCTGGAACCACGATTTTACGGACGTCTTTCCTTAAAGTACGGCCGGAGTCTCTCCTATGGTCGGAATTAATAATAATGTCCTCTCTTTCAGAGGTCCTTCCCAGACTGACTAAAATTCATTGGTTCGGAGTATATATTTCCCCTCAGGTTCAGGGATCGACCCACCCCTGATTCCACATGTGACCAATCGGAATAAACGCTATTCCTACAGACATTTGGAAAACTGCTTAACAATGTGCCAAAAATGCCACCCGGGGTTGTAATAACACCCTGTCAGTTGTCTCAAGTCACTTTTAACAGCTTTACGTGTGAATTTCGCCTTTTCTAACCTGTCATACACCTAGTTCGTTTTTACTATAAACATAGTACCAGTGTGACCTGAGTTAGGAAAACATTACTCCGTGCAAACTCTACCACAAGATAACAGTTAATTGTAGGCTAGACTAAGAATTAATTAATGGATTTCACTGACGAAAAATTTGGCACTTGACACAACGATTCAACCTGCAGTGAAGACGATAAGCACAAGTACTCATATACTTTCAGATAATCACTTTTGATTATGATTTTTTTCCAGGCAATAGTTGAAAACAGAAAATCAAAGCCGTTTGGAAATAGGATGAAGTAAGCCCTATCTGGCTGGTCAGATGATCATAATCAATGTCCATATATACTGTTCTAATTCATTAGTACGTTAAAGTTAAATGTATGCTTTGTTGTACTATTTTATAGAATTTTGATGACACATGATTGGCTTTTTACTTTTACTTTACACCAGGATATTGATAGTTAAGTTGAATACCTCAAAATTATCTTTGTAATGGAAACACAATATTTAATGTCCAAAAGGAGATGAAAGTACATTGCAAAAACATTATTGTTATTCAGATGTTTTGTGTTGGCCGGTTTACTTTACGGAGGAACCTATAGTATTTGCACAAAATCTCAAACCTATAACCTTGTGGCAAGCTAGTAATCAAGAGATATGTATTAACATGGTACTAACAGCTGCCGTACTTGGCGCTCAGCAATATAAGGTTAGTGTTAGGACTGGACGGTCTGGTGTCAGGATAATGTGACTGGGTGGGACATCATGCTACATGTCTGCGGCATGATACCCCAGTGCTAGACATCACTATAAACTGCCTCACTGCAGACATCGTAGTGATATGACTGAATTTTGTGTAAGACTACGTTAAAAATAAAACAAACAACACACACACACACACACACACACACACACACACACACACGATTTACGATACTGCATTGTATAGTATTCATTATAACGCATTGTATAGTATTCATTATACTGCATTGTATATTATTTATTATACTGCATTGTGTAGTCTTCATGATACTGCATTGTATAGTATTCACGATACTGCATTTTATAGTATTCACGATACTACATATTCACGATATACATTGTATATTATTTATTATACTGCATTGTGTAGTCTTCATGATACTGCATTGTATAGTATTCACGATACTGCATTGCATAGTATTCATTATAATGCATTTTATAGTATTCATTATACTGCATTGTATAGTATCCACGATACTGCATTGTATAGTATTCACGATAATGCTCTCAACCACACTACACACTGCACTCATGATTGTAAAATTAAAAGGTAGAGTAGAGTCTCGAAAGCAGACAATTTTGTTACGTGGCATTTTATGAAAAGCTTAGTGTCATAGCGCTCTTCGTGTTTTCTTAATTTCTTCAAGCGGGTATTTACTGAAATTACTGTAAACTTACCATCGCAATGGTGCTCGCGAACTTGTCTTTGAACTTGAAATCCCCTACAATCATCATGCTACCAAAAGCCAGGCCGGCTTAAAATGCACTTGTAGTTGCTGATTATGAAAAAGTCCCCGAATCGCGATTGTTTTTTTCGACGAGGCTGTTTTATATAGTCCTAAAATAATAAAAGTTCTTGAATTCACGTTTACAAGCGTTCTCGTGATCTTCAAAGGTGTATTAAAGTGATGCAGATACACTGTTAAACTTCTCTCGAATATGCGTTGGCAGCATAATTTCATGTGTAGTAATCTAGTATAGTTTGAATGCCAACCTATTATTGCAATTACTGTGGTTGTTTGGAACAACGTCCTTCAGACGATTTAGTTATATCCACACGCATACAAGCGGACTAAACATGTTGATCGTATGGTGTCAAGCAACATGGAAAACCTGGACAACTCTGATGTCTTAATGGCGTGGATACAATTGCATGAATAGTTTGCAACGCCATGAAGTAAGTTTCCACGTCGACGCAACATGCATATATATCGCACTCAACAGCTGCTCGATGGCCACGCATTTTACTGTGGAGGAGTCAGCTAGAAACCTGGCAAGAATGTTTTTGAAATCCATCGCAGTGCTATGGAAGATGAAAGTAATATATATCGTTTATGCCGAGTTTGAATGCACCTTCATTCCCATACAGGCCTCGCTTTCCGACGCCTCCGCGGTTCCGTCAAATGCGAAGCAAGATGTTGAACAATTATCGTGATGGTTTTGCTACATTGTTGCCAGATGTGATGTAGCAGCTGAGTCACCAGTGTTGTACCGTGGCAAAGGTTCGGTTGATTTAATTATTAAATCGCTCACTATTTCAGCGAAAATGGATCTGAAAACAGCTTTCTCCAGCCTGGGCATACTTATGACCAACGATGATATGCGTGTTATCAGCGAAAACTAATTGTTATATCTGAAATGGTCCCTCTGGGACTAATGTATATGTGCGTGATCATCGCTAAACCAATGGCGGGTAAAGAGGATCCGTTCATATTTCATGCAACCTGTAGCTTTAAATTTACCTAAGCAAAATAGGAATTCCAGTCGTGCCTCATAACCTGGATGAATCTGATGGTCGTTTGATCATGAAAAGTATCCCAATTGCATTGAACCTAGTAATAAGCCTTATTCCCACCAACATGGAAATATACATGATGTTTAGCTTGACCAACTGTACTGCACTTAATTGAACAACCTTGCGTGAACGGCAACGATCGCTTTGCGATCACTCTCTCGATACCGTGGCTTTGAATCTACCCTTGTGAGTACTTAGCGACAAGAAGTTTTCTGAAACGCAATTCCACCGAATAAGGCTTTTATTTCTGCCCTTCGAATGTATTTATAACTGTGATTGTGCAAATGTTCACGCCTCAAGGACAGGTCCGTGATTAGCTGTATACATCTCAGTGACTACGACTATTAATATCTGCGCACAGATGTATTGCTGCTTGCGGATACAGGCATGCGGATGTATAAGCTCGACCCCGCGTATTACTTTTTATAGCCACGAATGGCCGGAGGTTGCACTGCTTTCAAAAACCAAAATCGAGTTGGAACTGTTCACTGACAAATCAGCATTTAATTATGAACTTAGTATCCGCATCGAGGTTTCCATGTCGAGTCACCATTTTGCTCGTGGATGGGATACGACCCTACCAGCCAAAACATTTACATAATGTATTTCAAATCAAACGAAATATATTTTGATCGGCGATGCCCTTATTCTAATTTCGGTGGATTAATACGAGAAATGCAAACATGAACAAACATATATGCGAGAGATGATGAGAACAGCGACCATGGACACCTTTCTTGAAGTCGACTTGGAATATCCAGACTAGCCTCACTATACTCACGACGATCATTTACTGGCCCCGGAAGGGGTATTGGTTCCCTGCAACTGGTCACTGTACCAGTGTGCGAATGTGGAAGAGAAAAAAAGTAAAGCTTTCACACGGGAAATTTCTACTAAATGTACCAAACTGGGGTTTATCTTGCTGTTGGGGGTGCGTGCGTGTAAAATCAACCGGTTGCTGATATTTCATCGACGTATGTGGATGAATACGAATCTGCAAACAGCAGTCTCGAACCAATTGGAATTGGACTTTTTCAAGCTGGTGAACAATGCTGTGTTTGGGAAAATCAAGATAAATTTGTTAAAACGAATTTTGGCGAAAGCGAATAATCAGAAACTTCAAGGGTTGAGTGCTCACAGGGAATTTGAGTCACATATTACTTTGTTGGCAGATTCGTTGCCGTACACAGCAAAGTTGGATTTGTCAAAGCAGTTCATGTACAAGTTCTACTTTAATAAGATCAAAAATAATTGCCACTGCCATAAAATCTGACAGAATCTCAAATTCTTTCAATGACGATTCTGTTTAAAGTTTTCATATCAATACGTGTAAATTCATTCAATGATTATTCTCATTATAGTTAGATAATTCATACGTCTTAACTCTTTCAGTGATAGTTCTGTTTTTAAGTTGACTAGACATACGTCTGAATTCTTTTCTTGCTTAGATACGCCATTCAAAAGCATGTACTGGGTTTTCAACACATATTGGAACAGTTTAACCTAGTTAAGACGTCTTCGCATTTTGATTTGTTTTCCTATACAAATTTCAATATAATTTACTGCTACTGAATCTTTTTATGTGAAGAAATATATTTTCCGAAGTCTTATAAATATTCCCACCGCAGTACATGAAGTTTTAAGCCGATAAATCAGCCTCGCACCTGTAATAATCACGTATTCATTAAAATCTGAAAAATTCTGCAGATAATCTTTTCTGCAAACATTAATGTATATTTTTTTACACTTAACGGTAATTTTCGCGGCTGTTGAGATACCGTCGGCTGAAAGGTTCTTTTGACGATAATATTATGTCTGGATCTAATCCTATGTTTGGAGATTTGTAAATCCACGAGGAATAACTCAACCCTCTGTCCTGTGGCTATTTTGAACATCGCGCTAGATATGGCTGTTACAAATTACCTTTTAAGAGTCTAAAGTGTACGCAGGTGTGTTCCGGAAATATTTGCATGAAGCGAAATTGCACATTTTAATTTAAAAGGTGACATCAAACCCGTGTATCGTCCATTAGTATCAACACAAATTGTCGGAGGGGTGGGTGGGTGGGTGGGTTGGTTGGCCGGCTGATTTATCGGACTACTAAATCGTCAGCTCCTCGGAATAGTACATAGGAGTAAACCCACATAGCACCCACGAAGGATATCACATATCTTATTGTGGCTTTTTCTCCAAAAACTACAATATCGAAATTTGTGCTCCTTTATCATTATTTTTGGTTATACGCTGGATTCTGTGTAATGTTTTATCATACGCAGGGCAGACAAGGGGCGGAGGTGGGGACCTGGGATATATCCCCAGGGCCTTGGTCCGTAAGGGTGCTTAGTTAAACAACACTTTTTAATTTTATAAAGGAAAAATTTAGTTTGAACAATAATTAGGAGAGGCATTGGCGTTTATTACCCATGGACCTGTGATGGCTATCTACGGCCCTGGTCATATACCATTTCTTTTAGGTTTGTGTTTAAACGTTTGGAATTTTACAAATGGAGAGGTATTTTCTTTGAAATTTGCTTTTTATGTGACCAGCATTAGGTACTAAGGTGGCACGCAATTATATATGCAAAATACTTTTATAGAAGCAAAATTCGATCTAACAGCCTTGGTTTAGAATCCAAGTATTATTCAACTGAACTCAGTTACTTTTTTCTGTATTTTCTATTTATTTTTCTGACTGCAAGTATGTGCACTATACTGGATAAATTGTTTCAGCTATCGATGTATTATTATGCTCGTCAGTTTGATGTGTTTCAGTATGTTATTGCATCATATTAATTTTCTCAAATATCAATGTTTATGATATTACAAATACTGTACGTGTGTTATGAAAACTGTATGTACATTATGATGTTATGAAAACTGTATGTACATTATGATGTTATGAATTCTGTATGTACATTATGATGTTATGAATACTGTATGTACATTATGTTATAAAAACTGTATGTACATTATGATGTTATGAATACTGTATGTACATTATGTTATGAAAACTGTATGTACATTATGATGTTATGAATACTGTATGTACATTATGATGTTATGAATACTGTATGTACATTATGTTATGAAAACTGTATGTACATTATGATGTTATGAAAACTGTATATACATTATGATGTTATGAATATTGTATGTACATTATGATGTTATGAATACTGTATGTACATTATGATGTTATGAATACTGTATGTACATTATGTTATGAAAACTGTATGTACATTTTGATGTTATGAAAACTGTATGTACATTATGATGTTATGAAAACTGTATGTACATTATGATGTTATGAATACTGTATGTACATTATGATGTTATGAATACTGTATGTACATTTTGATGTTATGAAAACTGTATGTACATTATGATGTTATGAAAACTGTATGTACATTATGATGTTATGAATACTGTATGTACATTATGATGTTATGAAAACTGTAGGTACATTATGATGTTATGAATACTGTATGTGCGTTATGGTGTTATGAATACTGTCTGTGTGTTATGATATTTTTGATTACTGTCTGTGGGTGTGTGATATTACAAATACTGTGTGTTTTTCATGTAACGGATATTGTCTGTGTGTTTGTGATATTATAAATAATATATGTGTTTGTGATGCAAACGATACTATCGTTTTTATTTTAATGTTACGAATACTGGCTGAGTATTCAATTTCTTTGTGTTTGTGACGCTAACGATACTATCGTTTTTATTTTAATGTTACGAATACTGGCTGAGTATTCACTTTCTTTGTGTTTGGGATGCTAACGATACTATCGTTTTTATTTTAATGTTACGAATACTGGCTGAGTATTCAATTTCTTTGTGTTTGTGATGCTAACGATACTATCGTTTTTATTTTAATGTTACGAATACTGGCTGAGTATTCAATTTCTTTGTGTTTGTGACGCTAACGATACTATCGTTTTTATTTTAATGTTACGAATACTGGCTGAGTATTCAATTTCTTTGTGTTTGTGATGCAAACGATACTATCGTTTTTATTTTAATGTTACGAATACTGGCTGAGTATTCAATTTCTTTGTGTTTGTGATGCTATTAATGCTGTATGTATGTTTCTGATGTTACAAAAACTGCCTGTATGTTTGTGATGTAACGGATATTGACTTTGTGTTTGTGATGTTATGGATTCTGCCTGAGTGTTTATGATGTTATGAATACTCTCTGTATTTGTGATGTTGTGAATACTGTCTGTAATACTACGAATACTGTCTGTGTTCGGTTTAAAACAGTGATATAATTTATTAATTATCAAAGTTTGTCTGAATGTGTTTACGTATAAAAGAGTAATAGATTGCAAATTTCTCAAAGACGTCATGCAACACTTTCGCTGGTATATTAAGAACAGGGACTATTGCACTGTACATAGTTCCTACCACAGTCAAGTTATTCATAACATGGCCAATGGCCAAATATACATATTTCACTGAAAAGCTCAGTGATACACGTGCAGGCCTTGTTGCTCGGCAGCAATGTCATATACGGAAAGACAAAAGGAGGAGGATTGATTGGCATGTAAGTAAACGAGGATCGCTGGAATCTGAATTAATCGTGAATTAATCGTAATCGTGAATTAATCGGTTAGTCCTGTTTCAAATATCGCGATAGTGTGGTAGTGTTTCAGTAGTCAGATACATAAAAGTTCTGGTGCTCATTGCTGCAAATCCAATAGTAAAATCGTTGTCCAGTATCAAGGTCCAGGATCATAGTGGTGCTTGTTTTTATTCAGTAGTTCAGAATGTGATTCAGTAGTATGGAGTCTAGGAATCTTACGGTGTTTTATGCAGTAGTATGGAGTCTAGGAATCTTGCGGTGTTTTATACAGTAGTATGGAGTCTAGGAATATCGGGGTGTTTTGTGCAGTAGTATGGAGTCTAGGAATCTTGCGGTGTTTTATGCAGTTGTATGGAGTCTAGGAATATCGAGGTGTTTTATGCAGTAGTATGGAGTCTAGGAATATCGAGGTGTTTTATGCAGTAGTATGGAGTCTAGGAATCTTGCGGTGCTTTATGCAGTAGTATGGAGTCTAGGAATCTTGCGGTGTTTTATGCAGTAGTATGGAGTCTAGGAATATCGAGGTGTCTTATGCAGTAGTATGGAGTCTAGGAATCTTGCGGTGTTTTATGCAGTAGTATGGAGTCTAGGAATATCGAGGTGTTTTATGCAGTAGTATGGAGTCTAGGAATCTTGCGGTGTTTTATGCAGTAGTATGGAGTCTAGGAATCTTGCGGTGCTTTATGCAGTAGTATGGAGTCTAGGAATCTTGCGGTGTTTTATGCAGTAGTATGGAGTCTAGGAATCTTGCGGTGTTTTATGCAGTAGTATGGAGTCTAGGAATCTTGCGGTGTTTTATGCAGTAGTATGGAGTCTAGGAATATCGAGGTGTTTTATGCAGTAGTATGGTGTCTAGGAATATCGAGGGGTTTTATGCAGTAGTATGGAGTCTAGGAATCTTGCGGTGTTTTATGCAGTAGTATGGAGTCTAGGAATCTTGCGGTATTTTATGCAGTAGCATGGAGTCTAGGAATCTTGCGGTATTTTATGCAGTAGTATGGAGTCTAGGAATATCGAGGTGTTTTATGCAGTAGTATGGAGTCTAGGAATCTTGCGGTGTTTTATGCAGTAGTATGGAGTCTAGGAATCTTGCGGTGTTTTATGCAGTAGTATGGAGCCTAGGAATATCGAGGTGTTTTATGCAGTAGTATGGAGTCTAGGAATCTTGCGGTGTTTTATGCAGTAGTATGGAGTCTAGGAATCTTGCGGTGCTTTATGCAGTAGTATGGAGTCTAGGAATATCGAGGTGTTTTATGCAGTAGTATGGAGTCTAGGAATATCGAGGTGTTTTATGCAGTAGTATGGAGTCTAGGAATCTTGCGGTGTTTTATGCAGTAGTATGGAGTCTAGGAATCTTGCGGTGCTTTATGCAGTAGTATGGAGTCTAGGAATATCGAGGTGTTTTATGCAGTAGTATGGAGTCTAGGAATATCGAGGTGTTTTATGCAGTAGTATGGAGTCTAGGAATCTTGCGGTGTTTTATGCAGTAGTATGGAGTCTAGGAATCTTGCGGTGCTTTATGCAGTTGTATGGAGTCTAGGAATCTTGTGGTGCTTTATGCAGTAGTATGGAGTCTAGGAATCTTGCGGTGCTTTATGCAGTAGTATGGAGTCTTTGAATCTTACGGTGTTTTATGCAGTAGTATGGAGTCTAGGAATCTTGCGGCATTTTATGCAGTATTATGGAGTCTAGGAATATCGGGGTGTTTTATGCAGTAGTATGGAGTCTAGGAATCTTGCGGTGTTTTATGCAGTTGTTGTTGTTGTATGGTTTAACACCATTTCTCAGCACACGTTAGACTATACATGGCGGCCAGTATTAATGGTGGAGGAAAAACCCGGGGAAAATCCCCGGAAAGAACCACCGAAATACGAGAAGCTACTGGCAAGCTTTCTCACATACCCACATTGGCCGAATCTGAGACTAGAACCCACGCAGACAGAGTTGAGTTGGCAGTGATCCGTAACGGAGAGCGCTTTAAACCACTCGGCCACTCGGTGTCCCTGTTTTATGCAGTATTATGAAGTCTAGGAATATCGGGGTGTTTTATGCGGTAGTATGGAATCTAGGAATATCGGGTTTTTTAATGCGGTAGTATGGAGTCTAGGAATATCGGGGTGTTTTATGCGGTAGTATGGAGTCTAGGAATATCGGGGTGTTTTGTGCGGTAGTAAGGAGTCTAGGAATATCGGGTGTTTTGTGGGGTAGTACGGAGTCTAGGAATATCGGGTTTTTTATGCGGTAGTATGGAGTCTAGGAATATCGGGGTGTTTTTTTGCGGTAGTACGGAGTCTAGGAATATCGGGTTTTTTATGCGGTAGTATGGAGTTTAGGAATATCGGGGTGTTTTTTGCGGTAGTAATGAGAATGGTCCAGGAATTATGGTATTTTTGAGTTCGCATCTAACAGTTAAATAGTTGAGCTGACATTTGAATTTATCATCCAGTCACTTTTGTTTTGTTTTATGTGCGTGGGCATTGCATTTGTCCAGAGCCTTTTTAAATTTTAATAGTGGTCCATTACTAACTCATATTACCTTCTTTGAATGTAAGATGGAAGGAATGGCATACAAAAGAATTGCTCGTAGGTAGGCAGGCAGAAGTATAGCTAATAGGTAGGCCGACACATTGCTGAATGGCTGGATAGACAAATAACCACGCACGCACGCACGCACGCACGCACGCACGCACGCACACACACACACACACACACACACACACACACACACATACATACATACATACATACATACATACATACATACATACATACATGCATACATCTGTAAACATCTTTTCTTGGTTTGTTTAGCTTTATAATTTGAAGGCAAGAACCTAACTTAAAACTTTCAATAGTTTGTCTGATCTCATTTATCCAAGTTCATTATAAAAGGAGGGCTTGCTTAGCCGGTGGAGACAAAAAAAAAAATGTCGCAACCGTTCGTTACATCAGTTACTTATCTTTAAGTATGTGGGTAATGCAGTGCAAAATGCAAAATACGATAAAATAATTTTTTGGCAGTGTATTACAAAAAGAAGGGAAAAATAAAAAGATCATGTATGACATTACCACTTTGTTTTCTATTACGTAAATGTTAATGTTACAGTTTTAAATTATATACAACTCGCTGAGATAAAAATGGGCGTGAATTAAGATACAAAATGCTAAGGTAAATGCACATTAGCTGAATAAAACTTGCACATATTTAATTATCATTGCAGATATGACCATTTAAAACACAATACATTTAAACTGGCAGTTCTAACATATGTCATTCTCAAGCAATGCACAAGGTCAATTGTTTTACATAAGCAATATTCCCGAAGCAAAAATTAGCTAATGCTAAATTCCTCTTCAATGTTATAGTAAATCAAATATGATTACTTCAGAACATGACATTCATTTAAATCAAAACATTCCAAAGTTTATATTTAAGCAGTTTTAATTATGAAATTTAGCACGAGAGTTTAATGCTTACCTTTACTCTATTAGACTATGAAAATCAGAATGAGAATTCAAAGACAGAAGCATCCGGAGACAAAACAAATACAAATTTCAACATTTGCGAGAATGATGGAGATTTTGTTTTTAAAATACTAATATTTTTCTGTTTTAATGTTTCTTTTTGAATTTGTTATTTTCATATGACTCTAAGAATATAAACTAGGAAGGCACTCCGCATGAGCATTAGTCCAAAGAAATGTTATCTCCCGTGCCCTGGAAAATTCAATGTCTTTGAATGGCTTGTCATGTGTTCATCTGGGTCTGTCGTTTTTGATAGCTTGTGAGCAGTTGGCAGAACAGTTCATTCTTCAAGCAAGTGTGTGCCAGTACGTAACCTGTTCCCTTTGATTGCTAACCATTTCGTTCCAGTGTTGAAGCTCTTTGCCACGAGCAAACATAAATGATCCGATTGTCACTCGTCCAATAACTTTATCTGAAACAAATATTTAAAAATTGATGTAACTAATATAACTGCTTCACTAAATTTCTGTTCATATAAGGTCAGTTGTACGGGTTCATGGAAAGTTCTTTCAGTGGTACATTTGACAATGTACGGTATTATTTGTGATATTAACAAACACAAAGCCCATACGGAACGATCGATTAGCCAGAGGAGAACGTTTTTGTCTAGACATTTGCCTAATATTTTATATGAAATCCAAATTTTCTGATGCTATTTCGTTTCATATGACATATACTGTTTTAAAGTATTACTGAAATGTTTCAAAAAAATCGAAAACGAAATATTGTAATTACGACCATAGAAAAGTGTGTATTTTATAGAACGTGGGGTAAAGATAGGCTTTCGAGAGCCATATTAAATGCCCGATCTAGATTTCAAATCCGAAAATGGAGAGGCGCAAACTAGTTTTATTTATCACTGCATACATGCTATCTATACTACTACTACTACTACTACTACTACTACTACTACTACTACTACTACTAATAATAATAATGTAAGATTTCTCGTTAACGAGGTTGAGGTGGGGTGCTCCCAATAATATTATATTAAATTATTACAGAAGACCCACCCTGCCTCGTTTTTGCCAGAAATTGAAGTAATGATAGAGAGATGCAAAGCTCTGAGCCCCCAGTCAGCGATGCCGACAGTTCAATTAATGAATACACAAAATGTGAAATTCAAATAAACAATAATTTAATATCATTCAATAACAGTCGTTTCTCAAATAATATTCTAATTAAAAACCCTATCACTCGTCTTTCACCCGACCAAGTGACGGCCTATTTCATCATCTGACTTAGTGTGGTAGATTTTCCTCCTGTGTTCCTACTCATCTGTATTATGCTTCTCTGAACTGGTACTCCATTCCCCCCAGTCGGTTTAATTTCTGCCTCCGTTCTTCCTTTTTCTTTTTCTCCCATAGTCTCGGGACCAACTGCACTAGGGTATTTCCCTCTGTCTCCTACGGTTCACCTGGTCACTAAAAGCTTCATGTTCTGAAACTCCTTTGTAGTTCCCAGAATAACAAGTTTCCCGCCAATTTCGAATGACGTCGAGTAGCTTATCTTTCCTTATAATTTCCGCAAGATGGTTTAACGACTACAAACGTTTAGTTCTCAAGATAATAAATTTAAGCTTACGATTCTAATGGTGGCTACGATTTGCTCAACTCCGAGTGGATGTTGATTCAACCCTGATTCACATAATTAGCAGACACTGCCCCCTCCCCGCCAGTTTGTCAAGGGTGGTGCTTCGACCCCAACTTGATGTTCCGTTACTCCGAACACATGATTTCATCACTTACCTGTGAACCATGTTATGGCCATGCTATGTAACTGTCTTGGCTAAAAAAAAGGCGCCAGTCACGAGTTCCTGTGACCATGTCAAAAAACTGGCTTGACACCTCATTGTTCGCAGGACTGATCTTCATATAATTATTACGCGAAATTATTAGCCTCAGGGTCTAATATATACATGTTGAAATCTGGTTATTTTCCTTATAACGTGACAAATACTACTACTACTACTACTACTACTACTACTACTACTACTACTACTACTACTACTATTGTATAGCGCCTAATCTGTAGAAGCTCTAAGCGATTTTCAGCACATATAATGAACTGACTACAAAAAACAAAACACGATGAAATTATAAAACAAAACTGCTGGAAATATTTAAGGTATGAAACATTATTAGATCGTTATGTTTGTTCTTGCAGTTTAAAAAGGTGAATCGTAATAGCACTCTTGAAAGGGATCACTGTTTCTTTGTGTCTAATTTCGATGAGGAATTCATTCCACGTTGATGGGCCCTGGTATGCAAAATAACGTTGTCCATATGACTTCGTTTTCATAGTGGGGATAATGAGAATACGATTGTCAGAAGAGAGGCGTAAGTATCTTGCTGGTGTGTACACATTGGTGAGATCAGATAGCTATGTTGGACTGGAGTCTGTCAGTGAAACGTAGCAAAGAGAACACATTTTGTGTTTGATTCTGGATCGAATGTATAGCCAGTGTAGTGTACAGCTCAGCGGAGAGGCGTGCTCTGATCGATTACATCATTCACGTACATCGATTGTATCAATCATGCAACATCGATTTTATCATTCATGTACATCGATTATATCATTCATGTAAATCAATTTTCTCATTTATATACATCGACCTTGTCATTCATGTACATCGATTTTATCATTGATGTACATCGATTGAGTCATTCATGTACATCAATTTTATCATTCATGTACATCGATTGCATCATTCATGTACATCAATTGTATCATTTATACACATCGATTGCATTATTCATATAAATCGACTGTACGTCGAACATTATCATCGTAAGACGTACTGAACTATGTGTCCGATGAACGTAAAAACTAGGATGAAGTGCCTTAAGAAATCACCAATTTCGTATAACAACCGAAACCTCAAAAACCACAAAGTACTGGAGATCGTAAAAGCAAGACAGTGAGTTTGAGATCAAGTTTTAATATTAAAAAGTCATTCAGGTCATGTTTAACTAAATACGAATCGTTGTTTTCAAAACAAATATTATTTTTGTTTGATCAAAGTATATTCTCGCCTGATTATTGAGTGTCGTGCACGTAGACTGTAATCAAGAAATTTTTCCAAATTATCGACCGGTATGCACTTTAGCAATGGTGACCATCTACTATATTAGGTCAAAAAAGTGTACGTCATCACAATATAGGTTAGTACGAACACATGTATCACCATACGTAGCTTTCCTTTTTAAATCACAACGCACGCCATTCAATCCGAATTGTACTAGACCACACCTAAAAAGTTTGTTCAAAAATATCCACGTACTTCAACATCGATTTAGCCGTACGTACTTCTCGGGGCGTGTAAAAAAAATGACCTTTCAAAAGAATATGGTTGCATGAGAATCCAAATAAAGTGAACGGTTGCCATTTAAAGATATGTAGATTCAAAGTCTAAAACATGTAATCCTTTATTGAAACAATCGGTGTTGAACGCCTGCAAGACGTGTATGGCTGTTTCTATATTTAGTCTCATTTATACATGAATGACGAATAAAGGTGTAAGTAAATATATCAATTGTATGTACCGTACAAACCTTTGTAACCACTTTGGTGTTGCATAGCAGTAACGGTTATGTTTGCTGTATCCAGTGATGCCATAGGAAGCTTGAACGTAAAGGATTCATTGAACACGGGGTCTTCCGTCTTCTTGACTACTTCAGTTTTCTTTGATTTAATCGTTTTGTTTTGAATTACGAGTTGTACTTTCACATAGGAATCTGAAATTCAAATAATTAGATCTTGTTTTGAACTACGAATCGCAACTTCACACGAAAATCGGAAATTCAAATAATAAGAACTTGTTTTGAACTACGAATCTCAGCTTAACGTGGGAATCGGAAATTGAAATAATTAGACCTTTTTCGAAATATGACAGTTGCACTTTTACATAGTGGTATGAATATTTAATTTAATTTAATTTGTTTGTTAGTTTTTAATATTATTTAATTCTTGTTTTACGTTATATGCTATGGAAAATGAATAGATTGTATCTAGTTGATGACCTTGTTCCATAATCAGTAACTGTTTCGGTAAACAACTTAATATATATTTTTTAAATATCTTTCTCAGAGTAAGAATCATTGAGTAGAGTCAAAGACTTACCTGGACTATGTGATATTTTCATGTGTTAATTGGTAATAAACATTTTACCAGAAGAATGAACTTTTGGCCTTCATGTGGGAATCTGTTTTGTGTCTTATTTGGTCGCATGACTGATGGTTTGATAAAGATTTGACAATTTGGCTTGACACTTTAAGTTGCTTAATCTTGTGACCAGTTTGGGCCGAATTTTATTTTCTTCAAATTATTGGATTCCAGTGACCCCCCCCCCCCCCCCGATATACAAAAACTATCACTAAAATTTATACGGAATTAAAAACTGGAATAATATTTTCTGTATTCAACAAGAGACTTGACACATTTACACTTCGTAGGTTATTACAGACATTATCGACTTCCATCCTGAATTTCATTGGGATTTTGAACTGAGCTTAACTTAGAACGTTTCATTGATATGACTATTGTGTTTGTTATTTTGGATTATAATTTGGATTTAATTTGCAATACCGTAAATTTATTCTTTTCTCATTTTCACTTTGTATTAGAGGGAAATAAATGTTTTGTATTATCACGTTGAAGATTATGATAAAGACGTATACAAACCATGTATGTATTACTTTTCAAGAGTTTCTATTACCAGGGTTATTTGAAAAGTCATGAAAATTTTATAAATACCTTTTTTTTTCTTTGAACCTGTAATTAAATTTAACGTCGATTAACAGCCAACATATTCTATAAAATGATATGTAGCTGCACGTTCAGCACGTTAGACACCTGCAAATATATGAGCGTAACGTAACACAGGTAAATTACAATGACGTGAAAGTGCTGGAGAAAGTGGACAAGTCTGCTGACTAGCAAAAAGCATACAGAACTGTAAAATCCAGGCTCTCTTAGGGTACTCTTCAGGGTCGAATCAGGTCAAGTGTTTGGGGCTGTCCAAAATTTCTAAAGGGCCCTGACATTTCTCAAAATGGCACTAAAACAAAAGTCCATGCGTCTATTTAGTCAAAGTGTGCATCATAACCAATATACGTGGGTAAGAATAGTGAAATGTCCACTGACAAATGACTACGTTTATGTGTGTATATATATATATATATATATATATATATATATATATATATATATATATATATATATATATATATATATATATATATATATATATATATATATATATGTATATGTATATATATATATATATATATATATATATATATATATATATATATATATATATATATATATATATATATATATATGTACGCTGGGTAGTGGTGGAGGAATCCTGACACCCCGCCCGATCCCCCCACCCCGTTGCGATCTGTCACTGCTCTTTGATATCAAAGACGACATGGATACAGTTTAGGAATACAAATCTCTGTCAAATGCTATACTTCTGAGGTAATTTTATGTTTTTTTAATATGGTCGCACATTCTTTCTGGAAGACCTGTTTGCGATTGATGAATTGGAAATTTATGTTGATGAAAATATCACTTTTATCAAAGGTATTAATTCGTCAGCTGTTTTAAATGTATAATATAATCAAATGAAGGTCAGAAAGTTTGGAACAAAATTGGTCCCACATTTATTGATTGTTGATCAAAACAGACTCTAGTTAAAATAACCAAACATATATTTTATAAATATGAAAAGGGTGACAAAAGACGCTTGAATAAATAGGCGGCTGGTGAAGAAACATGGTTTTATTATATGGAACCCGCGTTAAGAAAACAAAAAAAGTTTGGTCTGGAAAAATGTGCATAGACCATAACACGTTCGACATAGTCGAACTGTGAAGATAGTGTTACACGCTTTATTTATCTGTCAAGATAGTGTCATACGCTTTATTTTTCAATGCATAATGTACAGTCGTCAAGATACCTGTACTTGACACTTCTATTAATACTGAACGTTTATTTCATTCCATAGTGTTGCCAAAACGTATGGAAGACATGTAGCCGAGATACTATCAAACGTTTACATGACAATGTACCTGCACATAAATCCGCTCTCGTGACAGACTTCTTGAAGTGGTACATCATTTGAACTTTGTAATATACTCAATACAGGGATGATTGAGCTAACACAATATTTTTGGCTGAATCCTGTTATGACAAATTCGCAGAGGGGTAGTCGATTCGAAAGCGCCATGCGGTTGTACGTGTAGTTTTTGTGTGTGGTAGGAACAACATATGTCCAAAAATATAAATACAAATGACGTTAAATAATTGGAGATTCAGGTAGAGAGTTGTGTACATGTGCATAGGGACTACTTTGAGGCGTTCTACGGACGTAATGTTCACAAATATATAACTCTGTTTTACAGAGCACAATTATAGCGCTTTCGAATATTTGATTTCGTTACAACAAAAAGATATTTCTTGTTTTTGCTCTCACACACACACACATACACACACACACATATATATATATATTAGTGTGAGACCCTTTCTACACAAATTGGAAGTTCTCACAGGCTTGGAGTCGTTCTTCCACATGTCATTCTACTGTATGCATTTTCGGAGTTATTTCCCTTTCCATTCAATTCGAAGAGCAACTCGAAGGCTGTGCGAACGTGCAGTTGATGTTGACAGGATATTACGCTCAAACATATCTCGACCTTTCACACAAAAGGCATTAAAAGGATATGAACATATTGTTTTACTGCGTTTTTAACTACAAAAAATATGGACGTAGATTCGAACGCGGTTTCCACAATTATAATTTAATATGACATTGTTGATTGTCTAGAGTGCAAACTCGTCATCTAATTCGCATCCAATCCAAAAATCAATATGACAAGGTCATATTAAAGTTTTCACTTTCAAATTCTGAGATGGACATCTTACCGACGGAATTGCTGCCTTCGGAAACGAAGCCGCGTCCCTCGAAAATCCCCACTGTTATTCGCTCTATATGGTTGTTGTACGTCAATGACACCGTGAGCTCTCCCTTCTGCTTGCCTGTTGTCTGCGGAAGGACAAGTGTTTACAATATAGTCTCTTTGCATCAAATGGACAAACCATACAATTTATGTTTATTCAAATTTTAAGTTTACAGACGATTGTACGCACGTTGAGTTTGGACATTATTCCTGTATACTACTTCCAGGAGAAGAAAAAAAAATTCATGCGTTTAAATTTGTGCCTAGATGTTCATAAGCATGAGCTTTGGAGGAATTACAGAAATACGTTACTAGATAGATAAAATAGTACAGAGACAACATGTCATTGGCTACAACGGTTATCACTGGTATAGGTCAACCAGAACGACTTGACACTTTAACTTTCCTAGAGCGTATTCATAAAAATTTCTTCCACGCCTATAATATCGTCTATACTTGTGTATTAGTAAGATCGAACCACAAACTGCATACACCAAGGTCTGTCGTAGCAGAAGGCACTGGCTGATCTGGGTCTATGCAATTAACAAGAAGTAATTGATAGAACAACAAAAAAGACCCTGATATACATGTGCATGATGAGGCATGGTATATGTTGTTTGCAGTTGGACCTAACTTATAAGCATTGTATATGGTTAATATGCATGATCGAGACTCCTGTATAAATTTCTCGAATATCGTAAGGTGTTATTTAATATTATTGTAAAAACTTAATAATTTATACAAAATCTAGGATGAATCAGAACTTCAAAGCATTTTTAATATTATAATTTTACATAAATGTAAGCATTATTAATACAATGAATCGTAATCTGCAACGCTGATATTTATGTAAATGCCCCACTGGCCTCATCTTCCCTAGCTGAGGGTTCCGATAACTCTATCTACAAAGGGTTATCGGAACCAGATGCACTGGCCTTTAATGGAGATTATCGCAAACTTTACCGTGCACCATTACATTCACAATCTCGTAATTTTTATAATAAAAAAAATCACCAATAACTTGAAATAATATTGAATGTTGGGGGAATCAATGTCCTCGTTTTTGCTGAACAGTCGCAGTCATCAAGGTATCACCAAACTATGAATGTACGTAGTTTCAGATTTGACATTTTTTTTTTACAAGAACTCTCGTTTGATTCCAAGGAAATTGGCCATACTCTGTACGCAGCATCTAATAGTATCATTTAATTCCAAAATAATAAAATATAAAACTTGCATTTGAATTTGTTTTTTTTTCAGCAACATTTAATGTTCATCATATATTTTTTCAATTTTTTTTTTCGAGGACACCAGATCCAGTTTAAAGTTGACAGTAATATCCATAACTACTACGTTTACATTACTGTTTTAAAAATAGATCACTATGACCTTCTTATTAAGAACTCAATAAAATTTTCTTCTTTTTATTCACTTAAATTTACTGTAAGCAAGGCTACGAGCATGAATCCAGTGCATTGATTCTTGTACAGTTCTTACCTCGAGAACTTCTCTTTCCAAATCTCGCCAAATTACGAGACGCTCATTGCTATCACAGTCATGGTCACGTAAAGGATAGAGGGCGTGACCGATAACGTTATGCTTCTTGTGTCGGTCCACATCAAATACGGAAAACTTTAGTATACGATCATTAATATTTCTGTTGGACACCTGAAATTAAAGGATGAACATTTTAAGAACATAATCATATTTTAAAGCTAACCCCTAAAGAACACCGGTTCAGTATATAGGAAATCCTCGCGTTCCTCTAGAGTCTTGTGTGTGTGTGTGTGTGTGTGTGTGTGTGTGTGTGTGTGTGTGTGTGTGTGTGTGTGTTTGAGAGAGTCTAAATTCCTTAATCTGCTTGCCTAAAAACGAGGAAGAGAAAAAAGAGATGGATTAGTACAGCTTGTTGCCACTATGTTAACACCAGCAGCAATCGTAACCACATAGAACTCCTGCTTGCTGCATGTTTCCATATTAACCGCAATATCGAATTCGTTTCAAAATGAAAATATAAGTTGAACTCATTTTGTCCCGGAGAGCCATCTCAAAGAGAACAACGAAATAGTCCATCGTATAACTGAATAAGCGGTAATTTATTTCCTTAGTTTTTCTGTAAAATGAGACGAAGTACTATGTGCAAACATGAATCGTTAGACAGATTTAGACACTACATTATATCCGTAGACGGAGTGTTTAAAATCCACAGAATGACACCCTATAAATCTATTTTACGGTATCTGCTCGTATATTAGGCTAACAGCTTGGGATAGTGCACACATATAAAGTCGGCGCATTATGTACTGGCCGTCAATCTCTTATCTATCAACAACTGGACGTTCGTTCTTTAAGAAAATTACGTCATTACAATTACACTGTATTCCTTTGCACGAAATTCGTGTTTCAGTAATGTCATCTAGGGACATCAGATCTCCAAAAACGACTTGACAATTTACGTTTAGGAATCCTACAATTCTCAAGGCATTAATTAGTTGCAATTTCCAGATAGGAAAATCAATACAGATTGAATGTGGATACTCTGTATTACACATCCTTTACCCAGTGTAAAGTATGGGTTGGGCATGAAGATTGAAGAATATTGATCAGATGATAATAATGGAGAAGAATGCATAGTTTTAATAATACATTATTAACGTTTATTTCAGCAGGAGAGGCAGAACTACATAATTTGATCATATTTAAAAGATGCGAACAGCTTCCACGCAGCAGTTTTAAATAAAAATTAATTTAGAACAATAAAATAAAATTCGATGAGGTCAACGTATTCGAGAAGGAAAACATTATTAAAACTAAGCTGCGTATGAATTGTAACGATGAAAATGAATTGAAGATTATATAGTACAAGAAATGCTTGTGAAGTGTGTTAAGAGCTTAGCTGACTGACATTCATCTAAGTAGAATAAGTTTAAATCAGACGGACATTTAAATACAAAGACAGATAATTGCAGTGCAAACAATCTTCAGATGATGCAGCATAAATATCACATATTGTTCTCAGGCTAAAATACCGATTTTCAATAATTAATAACGGTATGTTTTTCTTTCAAGTAATAACACAGTTTAGGGTGCAAACTAAATGAATTGCGAACTCACAAACTTCGGCAGCTTTTCACATACTGTCAAATTATCACACACACACACACACACACACACACACACACACACACACACACACACACACACACCTATTGAACAATAGAAAAACAGTTTGTAAATTTCCATGGTATTGGAAAAGATAAATATTGGGACAGAGCGGATGACCAGAGTGATTTAGGATAACAAAACATTTCTAACAGAGATGGGTATAGTGAAAAATTTTGAATCGCAGTATTTCTAATGATACCGCAACACGTACCACATTATACCGAAATAATATTAGGAACCAACAGTTTACATTTTTATGGCTGGGGTCTGAGACGTTTTATATAAAAAAAATCTTTTTGTAATTTCCGGCTCTAAAATAGATGGAAATATATCTTGCTCTGTGTTATATCAAATAACACATTGCATCCATATTAATAGATTTAAACAAATAACCTCGTGATAAAGGAAATGAAATATATTGGCTAGTAAGAAAATCGTAACGACGAATTTCCTATGGGTATGCAAATTGATTCATACGTTGTTATCCAAAATCTGCAACTAAAGCGGTTATATCAAGCTTACACTATAAATTACACATAAATAGAGGACACTGTACTCACATGAGAAAGCTTGTTGATAAATAGGACTTATTGATTCTAAATACGATAAGTTTACTAGCTACACAATTGATATAATAGGCAGGGGAAACTTAAAGATGGACGCCAACACCCGGAAAGATATTTATTTGAGAGGGCCAGCAAACACAAAACTCAACAATGGGGAACATACTCAGTGGACTTGAGAAATGACGCTAAATTGAAACTGAAAACAACTGCTGTCTTGCCAATCGCAAGATGATTCTAAGTCTTAGAAAGGAATCCATGTACTTAACAAGTCAGCTTATCCTAGTGAATAAATTTTAAACAATGTTATATATTTTTATTTTAATATGAAATTGTTTATTTCAATCGTTGTATTCAACGCGAATATCTTTCACAATATCCGATTCGCCGCCATTTTGGTGAATGTTCCGCGTTATGCAAAACATTAAAGGTTCATATATATATATATATATATATATATATATATATATATATATATATATATATATATATATATATATATATATATATATATATATATATATATATATATATATGCATGCAAGTCGAAATTAAATTTGTGACAAATACAACTTTTGTAAAAACAATGAGAATGTTTGGAAATATTTTCTTATGAAAAATGAAAATAATTTTTATGTCATTAAATTCGTAAAGCATTACTAGGGAATTTACGCACACAATTTTCTGAAGCAAACGACCGGAGTAATGGCACAAAGAAAACGTACATAACTACATACCACCAATAAAACACCAAGGTAAACCGGTCTACTTGTAATATCACGCACCCCTAATTCTTAGAGCATTCAAAAGCAAAAACCAAAAAGGGGATAATGAAGAACACGCACACTTTAATTTTTTTGTAAAAAAGACCTTTTCATCACTGTATGATATCTATATGAGAGATGATCATGTAACATTGGCATACATTTTGCTTTTGGTTTCCTGTTTCTATTTTGTATCAAATAACCTATGAAATCTTTGTCATTATTAAACAAAAGTAATATCCAACGCCTAGTATGTCGCGGAAATAAAGATTCGTACACTTTTTAATTTTAGAAGACTTTATAAACAATGAATAATTAACCGAATTTCGCATCCATACACTTACCTGAAAAACGTAACTCTCCTCAAATTTGGGATTGCATGTTTTCTTTTTGAACTTTGATTGCAGGTATCGTCTCTCATCTGGCATCAAATAAATTCTAAAAATAAATAAATAATTTTGTTTTAATTTTCTCATTATTAGGCTAATTCTACCTAGTTTAAATGCGTCTGATTTTGCGACGCGAAACTCATACGGTTTCAAAATTCGACATCACAAGTAGCGATATATGCGGTTAAACAGAAGGAAGAGTGCACTAAATAACAGCCATACGTGTCGCATAATTTACGACGACGCTATTACCATCAGATTTGCTGACGTTATTTTAAACATGCAAATGAACATGCGAGAACATTATGTTCACGAGCAATTAATGTAAAACTGTTGTGTAATATATGCATAATAATTTTTTCCATTAAATTTATAAATAAATGGCTTATAGTTAATTAGTTGAGATTTACAAAAATATTGATTTTCGAACTCCTGCAATATGTAGTATTTCTATGAATATAATAATGAAAACTCCAATCCAAACATATCTAAAATATTATAGTAAGTCCTCTCCATCTACAACTCTCGTGAGTTCAGGTGTCTTTTCTTTAATGCTTTGGAAATCCTCTAATGTACAATCCGTTTTAATAAACATTGCAAGTCGACACGCACTCTATACAAATTTCATTCCTTGTATCAATTAGACAAGGAAAATTCTTGTGAATATCGAAATATATATCGGTATCGAAAAGCTGAACAGTAGTGCTAAATGTGTAAGTTAATTTTGAATGGTGGTGGGCGTAAAAGAAAAGCGGAATCATAAAAGTGCAATTCGATGTGCGTGCATAAGACAGACCGTATTTATTTATTTAGATGTCAATAATAAAAGCGCCGTCTTTACTCACTTATAAGTTGAGTCAACCTGCAAAAACGAAAGATCCTAATCTGCCGTAGCATAATGTACATGCCGATCAGGGTCTGTGTTGTATTTTGTTTTAAAATATCAATCACTTGTAACAAATATGCACTGACACAAATCTGCTGGCGCATTATAAGACGGCAGATCTGAGTTTTGCAGTTTGCAGTTGGTCTCTTTTTATAAGCGAATATGGACGGGAAGACACAATTATATGCACATGTTGCTTTTCAGCCAGAAAACGTTTTAATATTTAAAGTTTGTTTTATTTTGGGGAAGAATTCTGATATCAGATTTTATAACTTTTAATTTCTGTTTTTAAATTATAAATTAGCTTATTGTGTGGTAAATTCTACCAGCTCTTACAATACCAAAAAAAAAAACGTGGAACAATCTCTCGAGCACAGTTTGCATTTAAACTGGAAACAATCGGAAGCTTGGTAAAGTATCATATCTTCTCTTCATGTGAATAAGAAATCACTAACATCATTTAAGAAAAGGCTTAAATATGATTCAGTTATATTCTTTATTCGCTGTGAACACTTCTTCGATAAAGTGATTTATGCTAAATGAAGATGGCCTGTGGCAAATTACGATTTATGAACAAATAGATCTTTAATAAGTTTAAAGCCTTCAGATATTCAAATTAGAGAAACACTGATGAACACTGGTAAATTTATTAATAAAATTGTTTGGCAAAATGTTGTTTAAGCATTGACTATATGGAAATATGATTACATCATCAGCTGAAGAATTTTAGCACAGAATATTTTGGATTTACTTGGTATTAATGTATATCATTCCTATAGTAGATGGCAATGAAACAGATTTCTACTTATTGAACGGGGGGGGGGGGGGGGCAGTGATTGCACAATGATTAGTATTCAGTTTGAATGAAGTAAAGAAAAAAATACTAATCATTCAAAACTTTCAGATTTCCAAAGCAAGAATGACAAGTGATTTTGAGAATGGAAACAATATGCTCTTGGCACCATCTAAAATTTCACTCTAAAAGAAAAAAATACTAATCATTCAAAACTTTCAGATTTCCAAAGCAAGAATGACAAGTGATTTTGAGAATGGAAACAATATGCTCTTGGCACCATCTAAAATTTCACTCTAAAAGAAAAAAGTACTAATCATTCAAAACTTTCAGATCTCTAGAAAGCAAGAATGACAAGTGATTTTGAGAATGGAAACAATATGCTCTTGGCACCATCTAAAATTTCACTCTAAAAGAAAAAAATACTAATAATTCAAAACTTTCAGATCTCTAGAAAGCAAGAATGACAAGTGATTTTGAGAATGGAAACAATATGCTTTTGGTACCATATAATTTTTCACGCTTTACAATGGAAAAGAATTTCAGATTTATTTATAACGATTTAATGAAATAAAAGAAACAAGAATCTCATGAAAACTTGAAATTTGGCTGAGGCAGTTAGTGCGCACAATGAATGTAACAAGTGGAAAAATAAAGTCTTTTAATCTGGCAAAAAATGCAGAAGGGATGCAAACTAAATTAGCTGACATTTAAGATGCATGCATACAAATTTTTTGAGAGATAAAGTTTTGCAATACAGATCCACTTTATTGATTGTGACAAATGCACTTTTGCAAGGATTGAATAGAAACTGCTGAGTGCTTGTTTATGACTACTCAGTTACAGGAGAGTTCTCGAACTCGTCTGTTGCGTGTAACAGAATTTATATTCCAAATAGTATTATTTCTGGTAAAGATGTTTTATTGGAAATGACAATCGTGATGGACGTATTACTAATCTTGCATGCAAAATATCTTATTTACAAACCTCGATGCGCATCAAAATTTATAATTTGACATATTGTATGAATTTTGTTAAATCCTACAAAAGGCAGAAAATAATAACTAAGTTATACAAAAGAAAAGACTCCACTGAGAAAAAAGTCGACCCATCTTATACGTTTTATTGCTTATAATAAAACATAATACCTTATACACCTCATAAACTGAATTTATTCTTACTCTGTGACAATCACGCCATTTAGCAGCGCATTGGTTGTATGAGAAGGTGTATGCATGTGTTTCTTTTTCTTTGGTTTAAATTACATGTCTATACTTGTAATTTCAATGGAAGAAGATTTTTAACTTATGATATCGCCATGAAAATACGATAATTACCCATACACCACGTTAGGTGGCGTTGTAGGGGAATTATAAAATCTGATCATCTAAAGACTGGTTTTCATTACATGTATTTGCATACTCAGCGACTTTATCCTATGAAAGATCTCTAAAATCGCTTGTAGTTAGTTACATTAACTCGTGACTTGAGTAAGCCAGTGACACAGAGAATGATTATTTTTTGCATAACATAATAAGCATAATAAAATAATACATCCTAATTAAGATGGCAATGTGATGAGACTGAAAAAAAGGAATACAAGAGACTATATCGCACGTTCTTTGAAGGATGACTGATTATACATAAATTGATGGAATCTAAGAGTGTCTTGACTTTTGATTTTGGCGCATGTTTGTTAACCATGAAATGGCCAATATAAGGAAAGCTCTCATTCTGTTGATATTGAATAAGGGTGATCTCTTTTGTAAATATTATCTTTACCAGAATGTTGTATCGTCTCAGTTTCTATTCATCACATTTTGTTGTTGCTCTGCAAACCTTTCAACATTATTAAATCATTTTATACTCTGAAGAATTATGATGTGTACAAAATGTCTGATCATCGTGCGATTATCGTGTGATCTAACGAAATAATATATATAAATAAACTTACGGTTTTAAGAATCAATTCCAAAATTAATCCAAAAATAATTCAAAATATAATATATAATCCACTAATGAAATTGCAAAAGTCATGGTAATAAAATGTCCAAATAATTCCAAGTTCGAATCTTAGTGAAGCATCCAAGATGGGAGACGATGTCACGTGATAATGTCCGTTCTTGGTAATGAAATTCTATGAGCACAATTCTTTCCAGATAAATAACAAAATAAATCCTCTTCATCAAAACGAATTGAAATAATTTTCAAAACAAGGTAATTTAAAATAACTCAAAACGACACAACTTAATATTCTAACAGCCCAAGTTCTACTAAATAGTTCGCTCTAAAACATAATTATATAGCTGTTTTTACGTAAACAAGAAAGGGGTCACGTGATCTTCTAGAATCTTTTAGAACACATTTACGTTCAAAAAATCTTGTACACACCGTATGACCCAACTAAAAATAGAAAGATGTTTATAACAAAGCTCCATAATGTCCTTGGAATCAACCAATCATTTTAAAAGCTTGTTTACAATTCTAAAGCCAGGTCAGAAATGAGGTCAACATCTGGTGTTTACTCTTAAGAGTACATGTCATCCCACTTTCTAAAAAATATCTCCCAATGAATGAATCTTAAACTTAAAATGTCAAATTTGAATCTGACAAACAAAAAATTAAAATAAAAAATAAATGACCCAAATCAAATACACGTAACACCTTCCCCCATAAAATAAAAGAAAGGTTTATATGATAAATCTTTCTTTTTACCACAAACCAATTTACACCTGAGGTTTAAAGAACTCGTATAAATTACACAGTATATATGATATAATATACTGTTATACACGGGAAAGAGCGTCTGCTATTAAATTATCTTTTCCCTTGATGTGCCGGATGTCAAGATTATATTCCTGCAATAACAAACTCCACCTTAGTAATGTTTGATTTTTATTTTTCATCTTGCCGATGAAAGTAAGGGGGTTGTGGTTACTAAAAGCTATAATCGAAGAAGGACCTGAACTAAGATAAACTTCAAAATGTTGTAAAGCCAAAATCAATGCCAAACATTCCTTCTCGATAGTTGAATAATTTCTCTGGTGCTTATTTAATTTCTTTGAAAAATAGCACACTGGATGTTCAATACCATTTTTGTCTTCTTGAATTAAAACTGCTCCAACACCAACATCACTTGCATCGACAGATAATTTGAAAGACTGACTTAAATTTGGAGCTGCAAGAACTGGTGCCGTTTCAAGTATTGCTTTTAACTTGTCAAAGCCTCCTGACATTTTTCAGTCCAAAAGAACTTGTTCTTCTTCTTTGATAAGTTTGTCAGGGGCTCTGCAATTATAGAAAAATTGAAACAAAAGTTCCGATAGTATTCAGCCATACCTAAAAACCGCATCAGCTGCTTTCTATTTTCAGGCACAGGGAATTTAGAAATAGCCTCAACCTTAGCATCTATTGGTTTAACTTGTCCATGTTCCACAATATGTCCTAAAAAAGTCACACTAGCACGGCAGAACTCACTTTTAGATAAATTAACTGTCAAATATGCATCAATGAGTCTGTCAAAGAATTTTCGAAAAGTTGCTAGATGTTCTATCCAGGTGTCGTTGTAGATGATGACGTCATCTATATAGGCATCACAATTTTCTAGACCAGAGGTAGACGTTGAAATGTACTTGGTGACCCTTTCATCCCGAATGGCATTACTTTATATTGGTAAAGTCCATATGGAGTTACAAATGCCGAGATTTCCTTTGCTCTTTCCGTTAGTGGAATCTGACAAAATCCTTTCAGAAGGTCAAATTTGGTGACATACATGGCGTTCCCAATTTTATCAATACAATCGTCAATTCTTGGTAATGGGAATGAATCTGTTTTTGTCACACTGTTCTCCATCCTATAATCAGTGCACACACGGAAAGTTTTATCTGGTTTTGGAACAAGTAGGCATGGTGAACTCCAATCACTTTTACTGGGCTCGATAAAATCATTCTCCAGCAAATATTGAATTTCCTTTTTTAAGTATTCCTGTTTGAGTTGATTCATCCTGTATGGATGTTGTTGGACAGGTTTGGAATTTACAATTTCAGCGTCATGAAAAATTTTGTTTGTCCTTGTAGGAACATCTGGCAATAAGTGCTCATATTCAAATAATAACTGTTTCGGTTCATTTTTTTTTCTTGTACTTGTAAATGTGAAAGTTTCTGGTCTAGATCTAGAGGCCGACCGAAATTCGGTTTCGGTTTCGGTTTTGGCGCCGAAAGTTGGCAAATGGCCACTTTCGGCATAGTTTCAGTTTCGGCCGAAGCCAAAAAGTTAGCTTTCGGTTTGCTTTCGGTTTCGGCCGAAACTGATATTGACTTTCGGTCATCATCCGAGGATCTATTTTAACTTTCAGAATGCTGCGTCTATTACTCTGTTTGTCGGCCGGTCAGTCGGCGCTAGGCAATTAGACATTTAGCGAAGTTCCCTTAACGCAGGCTCTGAATGATTACTTCTGTCTTCGTTTTTAATTAGTGTGGCATTGCATCATGACCCAGGCCTGTTTAATAAATCTTGTGTTCGGCAACTTCGGTTTATCTTTCGGTTTCGGTTTCGGTTTCGGCCGAAGGTCGAAAGTCAATTTTTAACTTTCGGTCTGGTTTCGTTTTCAGCCGAAACCAGAAATTTAGTTTCGGTCGGCCTCTCTCTAGATCTTTCATAATTAATGAATTACAAAGATTCGTCATTTCAATATCAGTAGAATCTGATGATATTCCTTCACTGAGTGGGACAGGTACAACTAAATTAATTACATGTTTAACATGGCTATCTATTTCAATATGCTCTTTTAGAATGTTTATACGACAGAGTTGTTTTTGTTTGCGCCTCCCAGGAGTATTTATGATGTAATTTAAGTCATTAATGTTCCTGTCAACTGTGTAGGGACCATAATATTTGGCCTAAAGAGGATTTTGTGGCATTGGTAAGAGAGCCAGGACTCTATCACCAGGCTGAGAACTCCTTTCCTTCCATTTTTTTTATCATATCTTGATTTCTTTTTATATTGAGCAGAGTGAAGATTTGCTCTTGCGACCTCCCACCCCTCTACAACTTGTATCTAAAATCGGAAACATAATCAATAAGATTGATCTCAGTATCTTCCTTCCACAGATGTTTCTGTTTCAATAACTTCAATGATCCACGCAGTGTGTCCAAAAACCAGTTCAAAGAGACTGAAGCCTAAAGATTCTTGAACTGATTCTCTAATAGAAAACAATAGTAAATGAATACCTTCATCGCAATCTTTATTCGTATCAAAACAATATGATCGGATCATATTTTTCAAAGTCTGATGGAATCTTTCTAATGCTCCTTGGCTCTCATGGTGATAGGCAGAATATCTGAATTGCTGAATGTCTAATTCATACATAACTTGTTGGAAAATTCCAGACATGAAATTTGAACCTTGATCAGACTGAACAGATTTGGGAAGGCCATACTGAGTAAAAAACTTTATCAAAGCTTTTACTATTGTTTTAGATTTAACATTTCTCAACGGAATTGCCTCTGGAAACCTTGTTGACGCACACATAATGGTCAACAGGTATTGGTTACCTGACTTTGTCTTGGGTAAGGGACCTACGCAATCTACCATAATTCTACTAAATGGTTCGTCAAAGGCAGGAATAGGTTGTAGATGAGCCTTAGGTATCTTCTGATTGGGTTTTCCTACCATTTGACAAGTATGACAAGATCTACAGTATTTGGCAACATCACTTTTGATTTTTGGCCAATAGAAGTGAGTCAAGATCTTGTGATAAGTTTTCTAAATCCCTACATGACCAGCCAAAGGAGTTTCATGGGCAAGATTAAGTATTTCCTGTATGTAAGGTTTTGGAATTACTATTTGATATTTTACCGACGATTCATCACCAGCAGGTACCTCGGGAGGTCTCCATTTTCTCATAAGGATTCCATTTTTAATGAAATAACAGACAGGAACTTCAGTGGCTTCAGTCTCGCTTATGGCCTTTTGAAACAAACAGGAGATCTCAGGATCTTTTTCCTATTCGACGACAAGTGACTGTCGTTTATCACCCTGATTAGAATAAAGAGAATGAGTTGTTAAAAGAGGATCACTATGATCAATACCTTCTGATTGATCCAAGCAAGGAGTAAAAGTGACTTCATCAAAAGCCTGACCTATACACGTGTCAGCTAAAGGAATACTGCTTTCATCAACATCATTCTCAAGAGCTTTCTTCGCCATAACTCTGGTAACTGCACAAGCTTGAAATATATCAGGGAATTCTTATTCAGTTGGATCAACTTTCTGATCCAAATCAGGCTTGTCAGTTACAAGTGGATTAACCACAACCTTGTCTCCAGGTCAGTCGTTGCCTAGCAATAAATGAATGCCCTCAACGGGTAAAACCGAGACTGTTCCGACTGTCACAGGTCCTGACACTAAGTCTGATGACAAACAGGAACATTAACAAAACCGCACTTTTCTCCCTGAATAAGAACACTTTCATTAGAAGAAGACTTCTCAGAAAAAGGCAAAGTACCTGACAATAAAAGACTCTGAGAAGCTCCTGTGTCCCTTAAAATTTTAATAGGGGTGGGATTGGCTGAATCACCCAAGAGTGATATAGAACCCTTCGATATGAATGGTTCATAATTCTCCATAATAGAATCAGACTTGGATTTACTAGATCCAACAAATGTATTGCTTTCAATACATGACCGTGACCATGACCTCTTAGAAATAAGAGCATTTGGAACAGGTCTGTCTTGATTCTGATGCTTATTTTTCAATTTGTAGCAATCAGAAATAACGTGTCCTTTTTTCTTGCAATAGGTACACGTCGGAAGAGACAAAGATCTAGAATCAAGCTTCTCTGAAGTTTGATTTTTGAAAGTTGTGCTAGTTTGAGTTTTAATAGGGCTGGTACTAGACTGAAATACTTTTATGCCAGAAGACTGTTGAGTAGAAGTCTTGTTAACAAAATTAACTTTATGTGTCAAAGAATATTCGTCAGCAGCTCGAGCAGCATTCTCCAAGGTTTCAATCCTATGCTCATCAAATAAGACTTAACGTTACTATGGACACAGTTTTTTAACTCTTCAATTAATATAATTTGCTTGAGATTTTGATAATCTTGTTCGACTTTCTTGGCTAAGCACCATCTAGCAAACAACTGCGCTTTTTCTCTAGCAAATTCGACATGAGTTTGTCCAGCTTCTTTTCTGTAATTTCTGAATTTTTTGCCGATAAGCTTCAGGGACTAACTCATAACCCCTTAGAATGCATTCTTTAACCACATCATAGTCACTACTTTGGTGAACAGACAGTGAAGTGTAAATCTCACTAGCCTTACCAATGAGTACACATTGCAATAACGGAGTCCAATGCTCCCTTGGCCACTTTAAATTTTCTGCAACTTTTTCAAAACGAATGAAGTATTTGTCTACTTCTTTTTCTCTTAAAGGGGGCACTAATCTAATATTCCTTGCTAAATCAAAACTTAAATTTGGATTTGAAGTATGAAGGTGTTTTTCACTTGCCAGCTCTATTTCTTTCATTTTACACTGATATTCCCTTTATTCCTTTTCTCTCTCTTTATCAATTTGTTTTTCTTGTAACCGAATGTGCATCTGCTCTTTTTGTAATTCAAATTGTCTTTCTTTCTCCTCTTTGTCATATTGTAATTGTTTTTCTTTCTCCCTTTCCTGTCTCTCTCTCCTCTTTTTCATACTGTAATTGTCTTTTTTCACCTCTTTGTCTTATTGTAATTGTTTTTCTTTCTCCCTTTCCTGTCTCTCTCTCCTCTTTTTCATATTGTAATTGTCTGTCTTTCTCCTTGTCCTGAAATACTAGCTTCTTCAACTCTAATTCCATCTTGAATTTTAATTCAATTTCTTTATTTTAACGTCAGAGTCTTATACAGACTTACTGACCGAAATCAAAGCACTTTTTTCCAAAACATTCTTTTCATATTGGACCAAACTCTTTTTGATATCTTGTTTCGTTAAAGAAGCCTTGACTTCAGAAAGATCATATTTTCTGGCAAGTTGAATCAATTCATCATTTTTGAAACGATCTAATTGCTCCTGAGTAGGATTAGAAAGAAATATTTCTAATTTTTGATGTCATATTAATACAAGCCTGTCGATCTCACTAAAGATTTTTTAAAAAATGAAAAAACTAGGAGAATTCAAATTTAAAACAAAGGTTTTCTGAAAAAATTCTAACCAAATTCCAATTAATCCCAATCTCGGACGAGCTCCCAATTTCTATGTTACGTGCTTAGGCTCGAATAAACAGCAACATATAAAGAGTGAAAATAACAAGCTTGTAAAAACTTAACAAACAATTTATTGAGGAAAAATACTTGCCAGAAAAAAAATAAACTTACGGTTTTAAGAATCAATTCCAAAATTAATCCAAAAATAATTCAAAATATAATCCACTAATGAAATTGCAAAAGTCATGGTAATAAAATGTCCAAATAATTCCAAGTTCGAATCTTAGTGAAGCATCCAAGATGGAAGACGATGTCAAGTGATGAAGTCAGTTCTTGGCAATGAAATTCTATGAGCACAATTCTTTCCAGATAAATAACAAAATAAATCCTCTTGATCCAAACGAATTGAAATAATTTCCAAAACAAGGTAATTTAAAATAACTCAAAACGACACGATTTCTATTCTAACAGCCCAAGTTCTACTAAATGGTTCGCTCTAAAACTTAATTATATACCCGTTTTTACGTAAACAAGAAAGGGGTCACGTGATCTTCTGGAATCTTTTAGAACAAATTTACGTTAAAAAAATCTTGTACACACCGTATGACCCAACTAAAAATCGAAAGATGTTTATAACAAAGCTTTATAATGTCCTTGGAATCAACCAATCATTTTAAAAGCTTGTTTACAACTCTGAAGTCAGGTCAGAAATGAGGTCAGGATCTGGTGTTTATTCTTACCTTCTAACAAAATATCTCCCAATGAATGAATCTTAAACTTAAAATGTCAGATTTGAATTTGACAAACAAACAATTAAAATAAAAAATAAATGACCCAAATCAAATACACGTGACAATATATATATATATATATATATATATATATATATATATATATATATATATATATATATATATATATATATATAACTTTGTATTTTTAATTCTTACTCGACGGATATTCGAACCCGGTGTAGTCGAACCCGCAGACCCGGGTTTGATTATCCGTACTGTTCAAATTCAGAATTTTCTAACTTGTATGATAATGCATTTATAAAATGATGTTAATATTATCAAGCACTCTCTTGCAGAGATAACACTTTCCGTTTTGTTTGGAGCATATATATATATATATATATATATATATATATATATATATATATATATATATATATATATATATATATATATATATATTCAGCTGACATCGAATTTCAAGGTAATTCAATAAAGTAAAACAAACAAAAAACTAGATAAAGTAATGTCAAAGATGAAAGAAGGAATATATAGACTAATCTGCATTAAACTTTATAATAAAATCTGTTTTATTTATCCAACAATGTGTAAATTCCAGATCTCTTTGAAAAAAAATTGTCAAAGACACTAACTTACCTGACGAAAGGATCACATCCATTAGGCCCACCGAAGGCTCGACAGGGAAGGTTTTTAGTCTTGATAACGGTCACCAGGAGCTTTTCTGACTCTCTTTCATACTCTACGGCGAACCAGATTCTACCAATATGGTCTGGAGGAATTTCATAATTATCATCCTCATCTGAAATTCGGTAGAGGCTGGGGTCGATCGTGCCCAAGGCATATGCGCCTGAAAATGTATGGCAAATATGGTTATAACTTTTATAACAGGACTTTCGTTGCCCCTCCTTCATATCCTACAACTGTTACCGAAACAATAATGCTAATAGCAACAATAACATCTACAGCTATGACCACTAACTAATCGATCAATGAATGTTCCATCCATAAACCAATAACTAAGAGTTTTCGTGTTATGAACCATATTAATATTAATTACGTTAGACTGTGTGGTTTATCAACTTTATTTACACAAAGTCAGATCAAAACCACTTTTACCTCATCTAAAGATGGGTACATTGCATCTAAACCTATATGTAATGCTTTTGTACAAGATTAAAGCACTAAAACTAATCTCTTATATAAATTTAGAACATTTTTTTCCCTTAATTATTCTGACATAACAGATATATAAAGATTATTATTATTATTGCCACTCCCTTTTATCTCTTTTTCAGTCTGTTTATTTGCGTGTATTTATTATGGGGTCCCAAAGACGCAAGTATACGTTGTTTTAGTGATTCCATTTCTTCATTCGTTTTCAGGTATAATTTCGGAGTATTAAGTATATTATATGTAGTTATTATATGTATTTATATTCGCAGATGCCTTTTATTAAATAAACGGGAAAATGTGGGTTACATTATCATTTATGCAGCACGTGTACTGCCGTATACGCTTACGTAACTTTCCTCGACAGGATATGTGATGTTGAAAACTGGTCACTTAATCGTAATTAGATCAAAAGACATTGGATGAAATTAAAAGTTTGTACTCCACATGTATATTCATTAATGGTCACTTCCAATTTAACATAAAAAAATCAATTAACACAGACGCGAAAAAATATAAGCGCCATTCCTGAGGAAAACGAAATCAATAGTTTTGCTGTAACACTGAAAATAAGTTTATTTGCCAACAGTTTGCTAAATAATAATTCCGCAGAAAGTAATTTCTTGCTCCACCGAAGCATCTAAACTCTGCCGCATCCTCCGTTCATCGCTGATCGAACTCCAAATGATTATTGGGTGAAGTCCCTTAATAATGATTCACAGAAGGGCAGATGAGTTGAAAGCTGCCATGTGGTTGGAAGTGCAGTTTTCCAGTGAACGAACAAGATATCAAAAGTGAATGAGTGTACCTATGTGTAGTTGTGTAGTTGTGTGTGCATGTGTGTGTGTGTGTGTGTGTGTGTGTGTGTTTTAGATACAAATTTTAACGTAGCTTTGAAAACGTTCAGTTGTATCGCTATGATGTCTGCAATGTGACAGTTTATCGTGATGTTTAGCACTGAGGCACCACGCCGCATACATGTAGCATAATGTCTTACCAAGTCACATTATCCTGACACCAATCTCTTAATGCTGAGCGTCAAGCGAGACAGCTGCTAGTACCATTTTAACAAGTATTTGATATGACTCATCTGGGCTTCAAACCTGCAACCTCCCGCATCCGCCAAAAGTGAATGCAAAATGGCATTATTTAATGAACACTGAGAATGAGAAAGTGTGTAGAGGGGCGTGATAAGTGGAGTGCTCTGATGGGGTGCGCACTAATATTCAGAATGTGTTAAGTCCTCTTACAAAACATACACACAAAACACACATTAAATATTTACCACAATCATGATTCATGGACCGAAGTCCGAGATTAAAAATACATTGGATTTAGACTGGTTTGTTGGTTTTCACGGCATTTGTAACATATTATTTACTTATTGTGTTGAGTAAATGGGAAGTCTAGCGATGATGACTACTCAATGGTATCAATGAGAAAACAAAGGTTACATAATGCTGTTAGTAACGTTATTTACAAGGTGTATGAACAAGACTACGAGCTGTAATTTGCACGTAATTTTCTCGAGTGTATTAAAGAGCACAAATCATGCTCACTATGATAAATATTCAATTTCAATGCTCTAACATCTAACCATACTTAAACGTTCCTGAAAATTGTTTCTCGAAGACAAAATTTATCCATGTAATGTGCTAGATGGTCTGGATATCGAAGATCAAGGCCGCAAAAGGTCATTGAGGTATAAATGCACATTAGTTCAGCAAAACAAAATAAAACGCTGAACTTAGGATAAACGAGGCTTAATATAAGCTAGTAAGTTCCCTATTCACCTTCATTGATATTGGAGTAAATGAGCACGGCTTTAATTCACTCACAGCGAGTATTATGAATCAAACTACTGCATTACCCCACGCATTATTTGGTTGTAAAACTTGGTGCAACCCAAGCCCACTGCAATTATGTTAAGAGAGAGAGAGAGAGAGAGAGAGAGAGAGAGAGAGAGAGAGAGAGAGAGAGAGAGAGGGGGGGGGGTCATCGTTTTCCAATGAAGTACATGCAAGGCCTATGGAGATACAGACGAACTGACATTGCATTGAATTTACTGGGTGTTTTACCCATTAAATCCTAAATAGATATGAATAAGCTGTTTTTCCTGGAGCAACTCTGTAGATTGTCTGCAGCCTATTTTGCCCAATTTTTTACTCCACCTTTTCAACCATACAAACCCTAGAGTCAAAACAAAGTCGACTGGTTTTATTCATACAATTAAATAGTACGTTAAAAATTTCACTAGGTTTATTTAATCGTTCATAATCCAAGTTCATTTCCAGTAAAAAGAAATTGACTGGAAACTTATTGTCCGTACTTCATATGAAACTGAGTTGAAGTGTATAATAAATGTATATCAACAGATTTATGAAGCTGTTGCTTGATGGCAGTTTGATTTCTCTGAATTGTGGGAAGTTTCTATGACGTTTGAAGCTTCACTTGAATTATGTCGAGTTGTTGCCAATATTGTGTCCAAGTTGTTTGATATGCGGATGGTGCTGTTTGAATTAGCTACTATACATTGTGTACTCCTGACGTTGATTATTTCACATCAGCATGCAGTTTCCTTACTCCAGACCAGGATGGGTTTTGGTGCCACGTTATTGATCGATTCGGAATACCCTTTTGCACGTACTTATATTTATTGTCTGTTTTGTTCATACTCTTTTGGGAATGATGTACAAAGAATCACTAGCCCTTATTAGCAATGACCATGTTATGAATTTTCACATCCTATGTATCACAATTGTTGCTTCCTTATAGGAAAAAGTACACAGGAAACGTTCAAAAGGGTACCATCATGATACCCAGCGAATTTTATATTCATATTACTCATTTATAATATATGCTTAACTATATGATGTCAGCTTCTATAATCCTATCTTCTAGCTCATTTTATTTTACATCCTTATTGTGTAAACTTCATTAGCAAGGTTCCAGACGAGTTTGAAGATGAGTTAGATCCATTAGCAAGGTTCCAGACGAGCATGAAGATGAGTTAGATCCATTAGCAAGGTCTCAGACGGATCTGACGATGAGTTGGATCCATTAGTACAGTTTCATTCGAATCTGATGATAAGTTAGATCCATTAGCAAAGTCTCAAACGAGTCTCATGATGAGTTGAATCCACTAGCAAGGTCTCATACGAGTCTGATGATGAGTTAGATCCATTAGCACATTCTCATACGAGTCTGATGATGAGTTAGATCCATTGGCAAGATCGCAGACGAGTCTGATAAAGAGTTAGACCCAAAAGTACTGAAGAGATGATTTTGCATGTTTGTGCGAGCTCATCACCGCTACGGATGCCATATTTATGAGCCAGTTTTAATAGACGCTGTTACCACTCATGAAGCTTCATTTCTATTTTTCTTATTAAAAATGAATCGAGGTTTGTATCAGCGAAAATTTGCATGAGCCTGATAATGAGCGATGTCTTTGCATATTGATAAGGTGATGTAGCATCTAATTGGGTGAGCTTGTAACCACTCTAAAGATGCACATCAGGATTACCTACCTTAGGGGAGGTCCATTAATTATGTCAACAATTTTTAGACAATTGTTTACCCCCTCCCCCCTTGTCAACAACTCTCAAACTTTCAGTGACCCTCCTGATAAAATTATGTAATTTTTTTTACCCTCCGCACCCCCTACAAACTAACACTATTTATACGGCTGGCTTTTATGATAAAAATAGAATTATGGAAATTAAAAGGTCTACGAATAAATTTTAATACATTTTTTTTTGAAACTTAACAGATTTCAAATTGACTATAACACTTTGAATTCATAAAAAAATCGAGACTTATATTCTAGCATCTATCATCTTCCCTTTTCATATTTCCTATTTTTTGATTTATTAAATTTATTGTAAAAATAACATTGTTGACGTCAATTTATCTTGAACTCCCCCTCCCCGATGTCAACAATTGTCAAACTTCTTCAAACCCCCATCCCCCTATTTTTGTTGACATACTTAATGGATGACCCCTTATCCGAGGCAGAGTTGTGTTGGCTTCTTATGTTTACTGTGAACCTTGTGTTTCAGCTTTCACCTGAAATCAGTTGACCCAATGATGTCGCAGATCAATATTGGATTAATTCGTACACATGTGAAAAATGACTGGGTTTCTCTGTTCGATGGAAAAATTACATGGCTCATAATGTGATGAAACATCGATATTATCTAGTTTAATGGCACCCAGCAATGTTTAGGACCAATAACTTTCAAGGTCCAGCATTATTCAAATGATTTGGCATATACGACTTTTTGCCCGTAACAGCGGCATTGAGTCTTTAAGGTTAAAGTCTGTTTTTGAAACTAGCTTTGCCAACATTCGTGGAAAGTTGCCTTGTAATGGAGTACCGACATGTTTCCTTGTCACTCGCATTTTACAACAAAATTACTTTATGAAATCAAGACAGCTATTACAACATGTTACCATGTAGTTGTTACCAGTTTGGCAGCGACATCCAATATACATGACAACCAATATCGTGCACTCCATGACAAAGTGATATAATGAGGTTTGCGGCAAGGTTCGCCTTGAATGAAGTTGAATTTGGAAAAATGTTGCCATCGGCACGCTAAATCAGAAACTGCAGTTAATCACAGAATAACACAGTAAATGTAATAAATGAGAAATAAAATTTGTCTGTACCAAGTCTAATATGGAACAACCGGACTAATATACTTTCGTATATTCTTGAAAGTCTGATTAGATCAAACTCGGATACGATTAGAAGGCAATAATTTACTATGGTCCCTTCTGTGGTTGCCTTATGTAAGCTCTACCTATTCTTTACGCCGTCCCTGTTATTGCAAGCATACATTATAAAGTATGTATATTTTAATGTTATTTTGAAGGTTTCCTGACAGTGCTACGAATAGATTTAACACAGAACCGTTAACAGATGATGACGTCCCCGCAGTCCCCGCAGGGGAAGAGATACGAAGTTTTGCCATTTACACGCAATTCGAACATAGCTTCATATAAATATGGCATTAAACCACTTGCCGTGAATATATCAATATGCGTTTGTTAAATGAAGAGTCTACTGGTGTTGTTTATATATATATATATATATAATTAGTATGGCAAATAGTATGCTACTAGAAATACCTACAGCAGTTTCCTCTCGTTTATTTATGCTCGTATCTGCTACAATATAATAAGTGTTCTGATATCGAAATAGCAGAGCTATAAATAATTGTAGACTCATTCCAATTTCTACATTTCGACTTGATATGACTAAAGCGTTAATGTTCCAAAAGAGAACTATATTTTCTGACAATTGCGGAAGATAAAAGCTTATGATCTCAAGCGATGCCATTGCATGGTTTTCAGCTTATTCTTATTTATGCTGTGTTAATGTCGATACGGGTAAGGGGCGTCAACAGTGTTGGTTGCCGTCCTTTGTCTCATGTAAAAGAGTTGATTTCCACAGCGAATGTCATAAAATGTAATGACTTTTGATTTCTTATGAAAGATAAGGATGAAAGGGTTTTTAAATGCCTATACAGCATAACCGTATCGATTAACTTAGACTTAATGGGCCTGGTATCTTTTACTTCCAATCAGCGCTACGGAGAAGTTGGGTTGATGTATCTTGGCACAAAAAATATTTCATGTCGTAGTATCGTTCATATAGAGTTTTATTATAGCTACTCACTGCAACCATACTTTTCAAATGTTGCATTTAAACTTATTTAAAATAATATCATGCATGTTTTGCTTAGTAGTATTAACCGTGAAATGTGTATGTGTTATAAGCGATGCTGTGAAGCAAAGTACACATATGCCGTCGCATCATGCGCCAGCAGGTCATAACAACGCATGCTGTACGTTTTCTTACGATTTTAAACGAATAACGAACGTTCCGGTGTCCAATTGGTTAGAGCGTCTGCCTCGGATGCAGAAGGTCTTGGGTTCGAACCCCGGCCGAGTCGTACCAAAGACTAGAGGTTAGTGTTAGGACTGGTTGTTCTGGTATCATGCTAATGTGACTGGGTGGGGACATCATGCTGCATGTCTGCGGCATGATGCCCCAGTGCTTGACATTACTATAAACTGACTAAACTGCAGACATATAAACAATATGAGTGAAAAATTGTTAAAGCTACGTAAGAAAACCAATTCTCTCTCTCTCTCTCTCTCTCTCTCTCTCTCTCTCTCTCTCTCTCTCTCTCTCTCTCTCTCTCTCTCACACACACACACACACACACACACACTTTCTCTCTCTTTCTCTCTCTCTCTCTCTCTCTCTCACTCTCTCTCTCCCACACACACACACACACACTCTTTCTCTCTCTCTCTCTCTCTCTCTCTCTCTCTCTCTCTCTCTCTCTCTCTCTCTCTCTCACACACACACACACACACACACACACACACACACACAAACACGAATAGCAGAGCATCGTCTGCAGGCATATGATGTGGCAGTAGATATTTTTTCTACATTATTCACAGATACGCGATTCAAACTTTAAAATCTTGTTCAGTTAATATGTTTACGTTAGTTTTAGTCAGTTCTTACTGTGTTCTTGATGGCTGTCAAAACTGTAATATTTTCTTTAATAGATTGTTTCACTTGTAATTTGTATTGATAAAATAAATTTAGACAACAAGCAAATGGCAAAATTACAGACTCCTTTTTGAAAGCTCTTGAACTAATAGAAAACATTATAAACAAAACAACAAAAAATATTCCCCCCTTCAACAAACACAACATAAATCTCTAAACATTTCTCAGAACGACGTCTGATTAATTCTATTCTGGGAATGGAAAAATTCTGTAAACTGCAATTTCATTCCCAGCCATTTTTTTTTTACAGTTGAATGAACACTGATATCCGTTCCCTTTGTAAAATTTGTACAAAATAGATCTTCTCTATATTTGTATTACAGTTGAAGTGGCCACAACGTTACGGTTCTTAAAAATCATTTAGCATAACAGATGAGAATTCATTGAATGAAGAAGTTACAAATATACTATCCTGTCGAGATAAAAGTAAGTCTGCCTCCCACCCACCCCCCAGGTAATTCTGAACCGCCTCCTAATAAAACGAGTTGCTTCATGGGTAATTGGTACGAAACTGATACTCTACTTATAATGAACTGAACTGGTTTAATATTTAACTTAAGGGTATACATTCTTTTTAAAAATTATCGTTCACTTAATATAGACTTTATTGGGTTGAAAATTCAAAGTGAAAGTATTCGAAAATAAGCTGACTTTTATTCTGTACTATACAACTCTAGTAACACACTCGGATTACTTATGTACATTCCTGAACCATATATTTTTTATTTTATCTCCACTGTAAATTCTATATACAGCCTTTATGACGAGTATTATTGGGGAATGGTGTGGGGCGCAAACACGAGACGGTAATATTGAAATAATGTACTGATTTGTTTTGTCCACTAAACGACAACGCTTTTAAAAATAGTTTAGATCATTAGGAAATAAACATACCCTAAGCCTTCTACATATAAGTTGTCTAATCATTAATTGGCGAGATTTGCATTTTTGTGTATGCAATATCCAAGAACCTAACCATTAAGGATATTTATTTGGTAATTTAATTAATGACATCTATGAATTTTCAACCGTATCTACCGCTAAATGCTGAGAACTGTGTAGATCTTTATCAACTGTCGCCCATCGGCCAAAAGATAAATACTGACCAAAACTCGCATGGATAAAGCCAACAGCATATATCCACATTAACCACCGTCTAACATTAGATCATGGACCGTCACCATGGGACAGATTCGAGCTTTACCATAACACGCAATATTTTACTTTTTATACGCTGTTCACATACGGTAATGCTTTATCAACAGACAACAAAAATGAATAATGCATTTTTGTCGTTATCTTCTAGTTATTCATGAAAGATCCGCAGACAAATCCTGCCAGAATTATTCATCGACTCGGGATATTTTGTTTTGTCTGCTGATTAGTTTTCTCTCGAAAAATCATTGATGTTTCAATCTAAACGATTTCGTTTAGCTAAATATCCGAGGTTATATATATAAGAAAACAAGAATGCAATAAAGATTAACGAATTTATTGCTGTCTTTACGAACACAGGCACTGATAGAGCATATACATTAGAAGATTTGAATGGTAATACAGGCATATAAATAAAAGCTTTACTTTAAACTACCGCAGGTCTTCTTTCATTCTTACGTTCAACAGCAACGCATCCATTCGGACATAGTACCCTCTCAGTTCTGACATTCAGTAGCAACCCCTCCATTGCGACATATTACCATTTCATTCTAACATTTTGTAGCAACCCCTCCATTCTGACATAGTACCCGCCAATTATGACATTCAATGCTGACATTTGTTGGTAGTAACCCCTCCATTCTGATATACTATCTTCCCATTCTTACATTCGATAGTAACCCTTCATTTCTGACATACTTTTCTACGATTTTAACATTTGGTAGTTTGATGTCATTTCTGGCATACGTTCCTCCAATTATGACATTCGTAACGCCCTTACTGTCCATTGTGACACACCCTACCCCATTCTCAAACTGTGTACCTCCCTTACCATTCTGATATACGTTCTTTTCCATCTGACGGTGTATAGCTCTTGATACATTTTGACGTACTATATTTCCGTTGTAACACATGTAAACCCCCTCAATTCAAGATACTTTTCTCCCATGATGATATTATATAGTGATTGTTTTGAACGTGCATGGCAGGTGTAGACACATAGAAGGCAATACAAAATATTCGATATGAAAAGAAATGTATATTTATCATACTTTACTCCAATTCTGACATTTTGTATCTACCAATCCATTCCTGCATTCTACCATCCTATACTTAAATTTGCCCCCACGCCCTTCAGACATACTTTCATTCCATTATGATGTCATATGGTAAGTGTACTGAAAGTGTATGGCAGGTCTAGGGACATAAAAAGACATGAAACAACACATTTAATAACATGCAAATCATAATGCACTGAACGTGTTGCTTTTGAAAAGTTACAGTTAAATTCATCGTAACATTGCCTAATAAAAATTGAAAACTAATTCTAATTAATGACTTTCAAAATACTGTCTCTGACAAGTTTTTGTATTGTACCTGCGGCCATGCTGGTACGGGAGAACGAACAGTTGCTGTGTTAAGAAGGGAAAAAGAAATAAATACAAAAAAAAGAACTCCATGTCGTATTTAGTCTATTATCTTATCAAACCTGCTAACCATTAATGCAGCATTAGTTATAAAACAACAGAAGAAAAGAAAAAAACAGTTATATCGATGACACTGCCGGATTACCCTTTAAGCACACAAAGCCCGTGCTTTGGGCACCAGCAAGACAGGGGCACCAAAAAAAGGACAAATTATTTGTTCATGATAAAAAGTGAAGGAATTATATATGACGATTTTAATTTGCATATACGAGCATTTTGATCTGGAATGATGGCAACGCTGAATTTTTTTCAACTTTGTAGCTTTAAATTTTATATTATTTTTTTTTATAAAACGGCGCTTTGAACAGTTATTCAATGCGTTTATACCACCTATAGTAATATATTTTCTCCTATAAACAGGGACTGTCATGACCAAATAAAAGTCTCACAGACGAAGGAATATAATAAAATAAATATATACAGCACGCAGTACACAACATAAAATAAATAAATGCATAATTATGTAAGCAAACTCTATGTATGTTTATAAACCCGATTCAAAACATTTTGAAACTGACAGGAATGCATAACTTCGTCATGAAGTTATGTTACAGCCATCAAATGATCTATAACCGAAACACATTAGGCTTGGCTGACGATATTATCTGTGATACTCACTTTATGAAACTTCGGATAAAATTATATTCTTCGCCAACAGCGTTTTCGATCAATATACTGGAGACAGTCTCTAATTTTTCCTGTCCATCTACATGGTTTAAATCGTGATTTGTGATTGAATGTAAGAAAATTAAGTACATGTACTTGTCATAGAAATCGAAATGAGAAATATGTACCAATCCGATAAAAGTTATATCTGGTAATGTTCTTAAATTTTCAATTGAGTTTGTTGACAAAAAGACTAGATCAGCATATTTTAAAAAATATTACTTAAATTTCCTTGACATTTTCTGTTTATCGTATTTTATACATAAAAACATCCTCAACCTTTGCTTTAACAGGTTTGCCTACGAAACGAAAAAAACGAATAAAAAATGTGAACGTATATAGAACGAAAAACGAATGATCGTTGTCAGATAAAAGATCCAATATTGCAACCAAGTGAAAAGTGATAGAGAGAAGTGTCAGAAACAGTATTCAAATTACTTTTAGGCAAAGATTAAGCCATGTAAATACGAAACCAAATATATGAGATGAGATTTTTTATTTCATTTTGCAATACGTTTAACCATCGTTACTTTAAACAAGGAGCGACTTTTATATTCTCACGACCAAATGTCAGAAAATTGATCATATTGCCTAATATAAATTAAAAGTGATAAATTATTGAACTTTTAGTCTTTATCACTGTGATGCTAGCGAAGTAACAAAGAGTTTTTGAATTGTAATTCAAATTTAGAAACCATTAATTAATCGATATAACAAGGTTAACTCTTCATTATGAGAATTAATGTTTTATAGCTGGAGATGCATCTTCCTTTATTAGTCTCCATTACCTACAGAGGCTTGCTAGGCACATGGAAAATTGACGTGGTTAGCAAGGAATGCACGTCAATAGCCCATATTGATTTTATCAAGTAGAACCTGGAAAGTGCTTCGGGTTACTCACGTCGGCTATAAAACAGTGTTCACTCAATTTTGATATCGGGTACGACATAACGTGTACATAAACGTACCAGATAACCTATATGTAACGGGTACGACATACTGTGTACATTCACGTACTAGATAACCTATATGTATCGGGTACGACATAATGTGTACATACACGTACCAGATAACATATATGTATCGGGTACGACATAATGTGTACATACATGTACCAGATAACCTATATGTATTGAGTACGACATACTGTGTACATTCACGTACCAGATAACCTATATGTATCGGGTACGACATAACGTGTACATACACTTACCAAATACCCTATATGTATCGGGTACGACATAATGTGTACATACATGTACCAGATAATCTATATGTATCAGGTACGACATACTGTGTACATTCACGTACCAGATAACCTATCATATAGGTTCCGTTGTTTCAGAGTCGATGCCAGAAGGGTTGCAAAAGACAAATAATTGGTCGACAATAGTATGAAAATATTTGCGTTAAACTCGGAACTCGTATATACAAATTTTGGTTATGTAAATAACAATGCGGCTTTTAAAAATCCCGAAACTAAACAAACAACAAAAACAAAACGCCCATAAAACTTACAGATAAAAAATGTAGAAATTCTAGAATTACAGAAAATTCAATTGTTTATATGAAAATATTCCATTAAATTACAATCCATAATTTACACATGCTTTACTGATTAGATGTGTAATTTTATTGTATGACAATTTAATTACAATTAACCAATAGGCAACGAATTGAAGCTTGCAACACTTTACAAAACGAGGCAAATCATCTATGGTCGCAAGTAGACTATGATAAAGAATGAAGAAAGAACTCTAGACCTGTATATGAATTAGGTTTTCACTGGAAAACTCCTTTCGGAATGATGTTTCTCCTTATTAAAAGATCACAACGTATCTATACATTTAAAAACCAGTATTGGCTCTTTAGGGAGTGATTTTGTTTGGGCAATAATTGTGATCTTTTTCTATTTTATTGGTATCAATGGAAACAGTTTAATAAATTTTTGATGACATTTCAACAAATAATCTGCAAGTGGGATGTGCACTCAAGAGCGAGCAGGTAGAGTCTTCTAGTTTCAGAGATTATGTTCTAAATGCATGGAAATAAGAAACGGCTCATTTGTAAGTAAATAATGTGTGATACATGAAATCTGGAATGATATGAGCCCATGAAAAGCTTGATGGAGGTTTGTTTCTCAGTTGTCATCTTGACTGTCTCCTCGTGAGAGATGTCTCAGCATGTACATATATCGATTTGATTAATATTATAGCGAAACAATGAAAAACAGTAACAAAAAAGTTATATATACAGTTCTAGATTTACAAGAAACCTGAATTTGTTTACAATTTGTGTCTTTTACGAGTCAGATAAAACAAACAGAAAATGAAACTTAAAAAATAGCACTATATTTACTGCAGTTTAAATGTAATTTAAAATCTTTGGAATTGTTATATTCTGTGATACCAGGACAAGACATTCATGTTTTAGTTTTTGTGAAATATAATAACCTTTCATTAATAATTTTGGGAAAAGAAGTTTTATTTTATTTCTTTGCCGAGAGCTATCAAATCATTTGTTTGCCATCTAGTAAATGTCATAAGAAATATATATATATATATATATATATATATATATATATATATATATATATATATATATATATATATATATATATATATATATATATATATATATATGTATAAAGAGGTGAAAAATGGATGAATAAGAGATAAATCAAAAGAGCCAAGGTTTCTGGTCTTACATTGTGATATGTATATCGCACCTATTTCATTAACACACATTTCCGACCTAGAGTTAAAAAGTATTAAATAAAATATACTTGGTCGTGTGATGACAAAAGCATCGTAACATCAAAAAGATGCTCACACACTGGATTAAAACAGCATCATATTAGTACAATATGACATTTAGAGAACAATCAGAAAAGTTGCATAAAATACGTCTTCCTGAAAACCATGATGTTTGGTGTTCCATCTGATTTTTAGAATAAAGTGAAAGAAACTGTATGGCTGCGATAGAAATGTTACATTTCAGCCTTTGGCAAAATGAGATGCAAAAAGCTTAATGCACAGGAGCTCAGGAGATTTTGGCACGGAAACAAAGGAAGCACTGACTCAGAGCAGAGAGAATTACGAAATGGATTATTTTACGTCTGTCTTATATGCAGTTGAGATGACAACGAGCGGTAGTTACGAAACACAATTCAAAATTGACAACAAAACAAAAACACCTCAAAGAATTTTAAATTCATTTTCTTCTGCTTTGATTGATATCCCCTTTTAATAGATTGATTTGCAGATCACATATATACCAGGCCATTTTCTGTTGAACATTCGATTCCCGATTCAGTTACATATTTCTTATTTCTGAAAACATAAAAATGTCATTCGGCAAATGGCGGAGACTAGAATAACCATCTCAAGCACAAAAAGCGACTCTCTTCACTATATGCCACTAAAAAACTTGGATCATGTGAACAGATTTCTGAGCATGAACTTAAATCGGTGCTTGTCAGGTCTCCGTTGAATAAGAGACCTTTGATTTTAATCAGAGTTGCTAATATTTACACATTGAGTTATTGTGATGAAAATGATTCGTACCTTCCGAAATATAAATTATATAAAACTGAGACCATCTATTTAGACAAAATAATGTAAGTACCTTGATTTATTTACCGTTCATAATGCAATGTGGTTGATATACGTTATCAGTGCGAATTGATACTGAAGACGCGAGACAACGGGGTTTTAACTTAGCCAGAAACATTTACTAGCATGGATGGTAGGTATACAAACATTTCGAGAAGATTCGTTTTTTTTTGTGTGTTAATATAGGATTAAATGATCATGGTTGGGTATTTATTGATGTGTAAATTTTACCTAATTACTCACAAAGTAAATAAAGTCCGAAGGACTTTATGTTAACTTTGTGAGTGATTAGGTAAAATTTACACATCAATAAATACCCAACTATGATCATTTAATCCTTATAATTCCAATTTCATCATTTCTATCGTCAAATTAACTTATTCCATCAATAATGCATTCGAATTTACGTAGCGCGTAGTTACCTTTCATTCGGCGTTTCACACCGCCCCGTAATACATAACCTGTACAGAATCGCACGAAGAAATTGACTACAGCCACAGTTACGTTTATTCATAAACTTCATCTTTTACATCATAGGCAATGGTTACCGGGGTTTTTAACACGTTTTGTTTACTGACAACATTCTTGTTCAATTTTAGTCAGTCCCATTTGTTACGTCACAATAACGTGTCTGCAATGTTTATTTATATTTCAAAAACCGAAAGTAGTCCCAGAATTTATCGAAGTGTAAACAATTCCTGATCAACATCACGTGACCGTTTACATCCAATCATATTACAGGAAATTCGTTTAATTCATACAAATTGGAATTATATTAAAGTAACAAAATATATGTACTGTGTACGGGGTATAACCGATATGAATACTGGCAGTTATGAACAACGTCCTTAAGTCGAATTTTAAAGCATACCATTGAGTCAATACTACTTGGGAATAACACGACATGCATTAAGAATACTGTAAAACCGTAGGGACCATCGATTCAATACTACTTGGGGCTAACAAGACATGCATTAAGAATACTTTAAAACCATAGTTAGATACAAAAAAGGAAAGAAAACTGACTTTGTTCCAATCAATTTTATGTGATAATGCCGTTAAATACCTAATTCTGCATGGAAGAAACATAAACATTAATAATATTTAAAATATCTTTAGTGTGCCATGGTATGTTTTATATGTGTTTAGCTTTTTGTTTAAGTCTATTGTCGTTTAATAATACCTGATCAGGTATCTATCTGTACATACGTTGTTGTCATTTATATCCGCATAAAGTATCTGTATATACATTTATGCAATTACAATCAGTATAAGGTATCTGTATATACTTTGTTGTCATTAATATCAATATAAAGTATCCATATATACGTTGTTGTCATTAATATCAATATAAGGTATTCTTATTTACGTTGTTGTTCAGGATAAGGTATCTGTATATACATAGTTGTCATCAATATCAGTATAAGGTATCCACATATTAATATCAGTATAAGGTGCCTGTATATACGTTTTTGTCATAAATATCAGTATAAGGTATCCATATATACGTTGTTGGCATTGATATCAGTATAAGGTATCTGAATACATACGTTGGTGTCATTAATATCAGTATAAGGTATATGTATATACGTTTATGTCATTAATATCAGTATAAGGTATATGTATATACGTTTATATCATTAATATCAGTATAAGGTATCTGTATATACTTTGTTGTCATTAATGTCTGTATAAAGTATCTGTATATTCAGTAATGTCATTAACATCAGTATAAGGTAACTGTATATACTCTGTTTTCATTAATATTACTATAAGGTAACTTTATATACTCTGTTGTCATCAATATCAGTATAGGGTATATATATATATATATATATATATATATATATATATATATATATATATATATATATATATATATATATATATATATATATATATATATATATATATATATATATATATATATATGTTTATGCCATTAATATCAGTATAAGGTAACTGTATATACTCTGTTGTCATTCATATCAGTATAGGGTATCTGTATATATGTTTATGCCATTAATATCAGTATAAGGTATCCATATATACTCTGTTTTCAGTAATAATAGTATAAGGCATCCATATAGACGTTGTTGTCATTAATATCAGTATAAAGTATCTGTATATACGTTGATATACTTAATATCAGTATAAGGTATCCACATATACTCTGTTTTCAGTAATAATAGGATAAGGTATCCATATATACGTTGTTGTCATTAATATCAGTATAAGGTATCTGTATATAAGTTGTTGTCATTTATATCAGTATAAGGTATCTGTATATACGTTGTTGTCATCATTATGTCAATATAAGGTATTCATGTATACTCTATTGTCATTAATATCAGTATAAGGTATCCACATATACTCTGTTTTCATTAATATTAGTATAAGGTATCCATATATATGTTGTTGTCATTAATATCAGTATAAGGTATCTGTATATACGTTGATGCCATTCATATCAGTATAAGGTATCCATATATACGTTGTTGTCATTAATTTCAGTATAAGGTGTCTGTATATACGTTTGTGCCATTAATATCAGTATAAGGTATCTGTATATACGTTGTTGTTATTAATATCAGAATAAGGTATCCATATATGCTCTGTTGTCATTAATATCAGTATAAAGTATCTGTATATATGTTTATGCCATTAATATCAGTATAAGGTATCTGTATATACGTTGTTGTCATTAATACCATTATAAGGTATCTGTATATACGTTGTTGTCATTAATATCATTATGAGATATCCATATATATGTTGTTGTCGTTAAATAATAGCTGTATCAGGACTCTGTATATACATTGCTGTCAAGGTATTAACAATTAATTTCAAGGAGGTGTCAATGTACAGTGTCTTTACCCTAACTGCTTTACAGTACCGGTTACAAAATCACTGATGCACTACAACTGATGTCAATGATTTATGTTTGATTCCAATGACCCGATGTTCGCATCAGCAATCGGGGCTAAAATAAACGTACGATGACTACAAAATATAAATGTAATAAAGGTAACATTATCAAATATTAAGCGTACAAATTGGATACCTCAAATACACCCTTCGATAGATATAGTTTTCGCGGATTCATTATTGTTTTCTTCAAACATTGCATATCGCAGTAATTTTCAACTCAAATGCCAATTTGTAAATTGTTTTATCACGAAGAACCTGAATTGAAAGTCGTGGTTTATGATACATTTACATACCTGGTACTTCAACGGAGGGCCGCTTGCCACTTGCTGCTGAGGGTTCAGATAGTCCCCCACTGAGCTGATCGTCGGAACCCTCCCTACGCCCAATAGGTGGTGTTACATGCTGAGGCACCGTAAAAGGGATAGGCTTCAAGCTGTAAGGAAGGACAATGAGAGAGTGATATCGTTTCAACATTCGAGCGTCTACTTTATTCCCAACACGACGAATCCCACCACCTAAGTTGTCGAAAGTAATTCCTCTTTGTAATAGGGATGCCATGAATACGTTTCTTGCACAATTTAGATGAAGAATTCCCAGAAATAAGGGTTATTTCTAAATTGGCACACATCCAGTAGTTCCAACAGAGCTCTGTCAAATAAGAGTCAGTATCGGCCAAATATTGATCTAACACTGATCTATGAATTAAAGTTCACATGTTCTGCGTGCTTCATTACTCTTCAACATGAAAAGGAAAAAAAAGGAATGCTCCTGACACCTTGGAAGAAATCGCTATCGTTTCCATATATAAGATCAAGAGTTTTTATTGAGATATAATTATTCAACCTTGGAAAATGCTTAAGATGTATGTTTGCTCATCGACTTTTTCAGACCAGTAACAGCTGAGATTGAAGTTTACCTATTAATCTGTCAGCTTACAGCACTCAAAGGTAATGATCGTGTGCTGGAAAGTATTGCTAAAAATGAAATTAACCACGTGATTATAAATGATCATGCGTAAAAGATTAACTGTTAAGCAAGAAGTAAAGTGAAAGGATTTACAGCTCTTGTGTGGTATGAGAAATTTGACTTAAACGGTTAATAACGTACAATCCTATCTAGGAAATTCCTCATTACCTGTGTGTTCAATAAAAGCGAGTTTTCAAAGTATCTGACGTGTGTTTTATATGAGACATCAATGATGAAAGTGTTTTTAAAGGTCCAGATAATTATCCCGTCAAAATTCGGTATGCCATGATTTTATGCAATCATATAAATTGCTGTGATCTAAATTTGTCCGCGTGAAAGGCATCAATGAAAACATTGATCACACGGCTTACCTTTGTGAATAAACACGTATTCCCATTTACTTCTAACTGAATTAAAGGTACTTACAATACCTCCATAAAGGTTAATACACTATCGGAATTTTATCACAGTTTCCAAGCAACCACACAGCGATAGAGACTTATCTTAGATTTTCTTTTCCATTACTCTCATATTTACTGGAACAATGCAGATGTGTCACGAAATGCTAACACATATGTTATCATAAATATGTCAAATTACTGTTCTTCTATGTCCTTTTCTGTATTTCCTGAGGAACAACGACAAAATATTAATTTTAGGAAGCAGTTTTTTTTTAACAACAAGCATAAAATATTTGCCGACAAAATTAAACTGGACAACCATTTGTTACCCGAAATGTGTTGTGTGCAACCTGTTGTTGTAGGGTTTACCGTCATTTTTCAGCGCACGATAGGCTATACATGGCGGCCAGTATTAATGCTGGAGGAAGAACCCGGGAAAAACCTACGGAAAGAACCACCGACCCACGAGAAGCTACTGGCAAGCTTTCTCACATACTCACATTGTCCGAATCTGAGACTCGAACTCACGCAGACAGAGGTGAGGTGGCAATGATCCGAAGCGGAGAGAGCTTTAGACAACCCGGCTACTCTGGGCCCGTAAGCAACTTGTAAGAGTATATTGACCGTTAACTGAATTTGAAGAAGAAAAAATATGCTTTTCCTATATTTCTGCTCAATCGCTGTTCTAAATTTAAACCAAAACACGCAATTGCGAATAAGTAATTTCCGCGTCATTTTTGCGCGGAAGTAACTCGACTACATGTCAAGCAAGCCATTCTCCTCTTCATGATCGCAAAGACTGCTTGATACACGAAGGAAAAGTCCCTGATATAAGGTTCTAAAACATCAAATGTGTTTAGTGAAATTTTAAATCGTCTGAAAATACAGGGATTCTTTGTCATACCAAAATGTTCAGCAATAAGTTTGTGCTTCTGGTTCTTGCTTTGAGCAAAGGTTTGTTTGTTTGTTTGATTAGGATTTTTAACGCAGCTTTGCAAAAATGTCAGTCATATCGCTACGATATCTGCATTGGGGCAGTTTATAGTGACGTCTAGCACTGGGGCATCATGCCGCAGACATGTAACAGGATGTCCTACTCAGTCACATTATCCTGACACCTCGTAATGCTGAGTTCCAAGCGAGGCAGCTGTTAGTACCATTTGTATAAGTCTTTGGTATGACTCGGTCGGGGATCGAACCCACGACCTCCCGCTTCTCTGCGGACGCTCTAACCATTTGGCCAGCTGAGCGGTTTTCAGCAAAGGTTTCTTGTCGCAGTTGTTTACATTTAGAAACATGTCCTCTAAAAGCACGGAATAATTCTTTCATCGCAATTTTACTCTTTTTTTTATATTTTGTGTTGCAAGAAGAACTGTAAATTCATTCCATGGACGAATGCCATTTCGTGCACAATAAAGAGATTATGTCCTCAGAAAACGGATAGTACAATATCCATCGGCAAAAATACTGATATTAAATATACTAATCCAAGTCAGAATTAAGGAATCAAATTTGTGTCCATTCCGGGACTCTACAATATTTAAAATTATTATCATCAAGGTGTGGCAATTCCATAAGATTCTTGTATTATCCCTATTTTCTTTCTTAACGGGACTTTCATTTTAGCACATAAAACATGGCTGCTAGTCCATGAATATATATGTCACGTTGCCCTACCCACGACTGCGTAAGTCAGGTGAATAAAGAAATTGTTAGAAGCCACGTAGATATGTTAGACACCGCGGCTATAGCGGGTCTTCTTCGTAAGAGTACAATAACATAGCTTTGTTGGATGTGAAAAATGTCACTTGGACATTGAAAATTTTGTACATGAACAAAGGACCCTTATATGTGTCGTAAATCTCACCACGCTGACTGACGGCAGGGGGTGTTGTCTGATAAGTTGACTAGAACAGGGAACTGAAAGAGGATGTGGTCGCCATTTAAATCCGAATTTAATTTAGTATTTTCGAGCTAGGAACTTAGTAAAGAAATACTCCGAGAAAGCCACTCGTAATTGGGCGGGACAACAACTAAGGAAATTCTAACAACGATAAAGGGAGAGACTCCCGGTATAGTTTACTCCCAAGGCTGAATGAGAGAGACGGAATAAAGACTTGTGGATAAGTCGATTGTGAATCGAAGGCTGGTCGGAAAAGGAGTCGATGAGGAGAAGTTGGAGAAGGAGCAGTACTGGCGGAGAAGGAGTTAGGAGAGGTCGGAAGGAGAGAAGGATTTGATGGGATAGGAGAGATACAGCCGAGTAGAAAAGGACAGGGTGGAAAAGCTATCTCACACTATAAATCAAATAATGCCATAGGCTATCACTTGGTCGAGAAGAATATTGAATGGGTAATTATTCAGTTATTATCATTGGACTATTGAATTGTATTAAATTGATATTCATTTGAATTTCACATTTTGTTTACTCAATAATTTAACTGTCAATATTGTTGATTGGACTCTCTCTCTCTCTCTCTCTCTCACACACACACACACACACACACACACGCACCCTGATCCATATTCATTGGTTAATAAACCATTGGAAATAGTTAAATAGTAGCATGCATTTTTTTAAAATTTAGAATCTGCATAATACACTCTGGTTTTTATCTTCAAATTAATGACTAAAATATATTAATCGTCTCAACAAAACGTAGAAGAATCAAATCCTACTATAAATTGTCTGGTTCAAGTTCATCTGACTCATTAAAATATAATAATTCACGTATTATTGACTTTTCATCGTCTTTAAAAGGGGACATGCTTTTTCTGCTGTAGACAATCGGGAGGATAATACGGTATTCTGGTTTGTCGTCCAATGCGATTATGCAACAGATAGTCTATATATCGGTAATAGAAAGGTTTAGTAGTCATTTGCAAAACAATCTAATCCTTGCGCAATATATACCACACGCTTTAGTCAGTAGCTACGCATATGTTTAGAAATACATTGACCCAGCTATGTCCAAGGCATGTAAAGTGGACCTAATTGATACTGTTAAGCTGGGATTAGAGACAGACAAAGATTAATTATTTAGACAAGAGGAGTACAGTCCACGTTTTACTTTCAAAAAGATCCAAATAAAGGAACTATAAATGTATCCATAAATTCTCTGCTATTGGTGAAGCAAATCTTTTAATCTTTAAATAGTGTGGGTGCTGTTTTTTTTTTAAAAGTCATTAGATTAATCTTAATCACTTTAAAATTTTGAGAATGCGATTTAAATTGATTTCAAGAACCACTGCTTAAGATAAGTCGAATATACTGTTTGTAGTTCAAGAGAGAATGAGAAAGTGTGCTGCTATATTTGCAAAATTACAATCTAAATCAATGTACAGGTAGTAGGTGACAAATATACAATTTAAAATGTCACATGCATCAGTCGAAGCTGATTCCATTAACAATCAAATTGACGTCATCTGTCAAATACACGCAATGGTTTTAAGCAAATTGAGTGAAAGCCGGATAACACAGTGGTAATACAATCATAGTTAATTCCGCTCAAATTTATTTAGTGGCAATTACTTCTAAAACGGGAGCGAAATTATTTTCTCAACGTTTGCAACAGAATTGCTTAGATCTATCATAAATTTAACATACCTGTCAGATACTAAACTCTCTTCACCTGTTTGTGCTGGCTCACGTTACACTTCACATGTCCGTTTCAGGCATAGTAGTTACTGAAACAGTTATTGCATCTTTTTCGGAAATACAATATTGCGGCTTGTAGGACATTCTTGAAATTATCCGACTTATTGTTTTCCATTTTATTTTTGATGATTTCTATCTCCATCTTGAAGAAGACTATTCCTACTTTTATTGTAAACTTGTTCTGGAAAGGCTTTTGTAGCGTAGCATTTAGTTGTTGAGATTACGTACAAGCTCTTAAATGTTATGTGCTTCGAAATGACAACAACTGAACAAGTATGCACACACGCATACGCGTATTTATGCGTTCATGTATGTATGTATGTATGTATGTATGTATGTATGTATGTATGTATGTATGTATGTATGTATGTATGTATGTATGTATGTATGTATGATAGGATGCATGTATGTACGATTGGATGTTTGTATGCATACATGTATGTATATATTAATAACACAATGGAACAGAAAGTTAGTTAAGTTGCTTGTACACGATACAGAAAGGAAGTCGTCTAGTTATAAAGATGTACATTAATAATTATGATGCTATTAAATATGTTTTGAGAAATAGCTTTCGTTTAGGTAGTTATTTGAACTGTTCTGATAAAGGGACACATAATACCTGGACGATTGATCTTGTCTGTGACATATGAGATAGCGCGAGAGCTAAGGTTGTCCAAGAACGAGGGCAGAAAAATATATAAGGACGATGATTGGTGCTTGGGTTTTCCTGCATCCCTAGGTTTTTGTAATTTTATTATCTATTATTAAGGTAGGTAAGTTATTGTAAACTTGTAAACATATATATATATATATATATATATATATATATATATATATATATATATATATATATATATATATATATATATATGTGTGTGTGTGTGTGTGTGTGTGTGTGTGTGTGTGTGTGTGTGTGTGTGTGCAAAGTATACGTCTAAATACTGAGATAATTTTTACTTTCTTATGATAAAATGTACTAAACTTCCTCCTTGCCAATTATTAAAGATAATTAAAAGCCATAAATCACGAACACCAGTACATTTGCCGACCCGAATTTCTTTCCTGAAATGTTTAGAACGTATCTTTCGTAGGTAGTAACTTGGAAGCAAGGCAGAACTTACAGCAGTTAGAAAAGGAATATAATTAGTTAAAATTATCAGTTTGAAAAGGGACACAACTGGTTAAAATTATGTCTCACTGCATAGTTTCGTATTTTGACCCCCCCCCCCCATAATTGTTAAGGTAGAAAGCATGAACCTACTTATCACAATCTTATCATTTATAAATTTACACATAAGCTAAATCGATAATGTAATTTACATTTACTTTGAGTTAGGCTTGGAAATGGGTTGGCTTCTTGGTGACTGCATGTTATAGTTAAACTAGGCTTGAAGATCAAATGCGTAACTTGGGCTGCAAATGAGCAGCCGACTTGGCTTACGTATTTACATGTGGTATCGCATCACAATTAGTATCTCCAGTTCAATCTATGTTTAGAATATTTTCCATCTCTCATGTTGGTGGTGATAGAAGAGTTATATTGATGCATATTTGGTAGGGATTTAAAGGTAATTGTTTATTCTTGAGAATATGAGCTCAGAGAGTGCTTGTCTGTGTGTATTTCGGCGACAGTGCACATTGAGTAATAATACCTAGGTGATGATCCGGAAGTGAAATCTGTGTTCTCTTTTCATGCTGTTCTATTTACAGTGCAGCCTCTCAAAACAATGCCGGGGAACCCTTGACAAGAACTTCACCGTGAAGTAATCTTTGGAGGTATTTTAGATAAACATGTGTTTTGTATTGATTGTCACACAGTGGAAAGGTCAGTACTGAGAAATATATGTAGAGAAAATATAGCAAATTAATTGTGGTGTCTGCTACAGAGGTAACTATCTATAAATCTAGATGGTTGAGGTGTGATGAAAAAATATGATAATTTGTTTCAGTACAAGTGAACTTTATTTATGCATAAGGCACATTCTGATTCTTTTCGCTGTCTTTTCACAGGAAAATATTCAAAATAAGTTTTTCCTGTGAAAATGAAAGTAAAAAGAGGGGGTTGGTGGTAGCGATGGTTCAGTATAAAAGCCGCCAGATGCACAAGGAATTAACCTTTATACCTCAGTCAAAACTCTTACAAGCACCCTTTCAACAAAAATCATTAGTTTTTATTTGTATCTTTAGTGTAATATTAATATCATTTTTCTGCAATACGTTATCGTCGGATGAAAATTTGCCATCCAAAAATCCAACTATCTAGCGAGACCTTAGCAGTTGGAAAAGGAACACATTTAGTTTAAACTAGTAGTTTGAAAAGGAACATAACTGCTTAACAGCAGCAGTTAAAACTCTTATCAAATTAGAGCTATTGCATAACGAAGTACACACACCCACACCCACACACACACACACATATATATATATATATATATATATATATATATATATATATATATATATATATATATATATATATATATAGAATACAAACAATTATTTTAAAGATCATATTAGGTCAGAGTCCCTCTTTTGATTTGATTTTGATAGTTTAAAAATAATAAATCAGCTGATCTATGATTGTAATGAAAGTATTGAAAGCAAAATCTGCAACTCCGGCTGTCGGTATAACTAATGATAACTGATTGGAAAGAGTAAACACACATTAAAATGTACATATATCAAAAGCACGTACAAGTGTTGCTTTGTTCATGGTTATAAATTATCTTTGATGACGAAAATTAACCACTGTAACCAAATTATCTCAATCTGCTTGACTGCATCTGCATGCCATGAAAACATTTTGTCTCTGATGTCCTAAAAACAAATCATACTTGTTCTGCCCAATCGTTTATTCAAGCAGAATAATTGTTCATATCAGACATTTGAGTCACACATGACCCAATTATCCCATTGCTGATTCGTGTGGTAAAGTAGAATAATTGTTCATATCAGACATTTGAGTCACACATGAACCAATTATCCTATTTAAGCGTATTCAGTGGAATTATCCAAGATGTTTGTAACATACATGTTCTAAAAATGGGTATGAAGGATCGACATCATTAGGACTGTAATAACTATGTACCTAAATTAATGCATCATACCCCTTCCCGAGCAATGCATATGGTTATAACATATACAAATTTGACTGAATTTGGTATGTGTAGATTACACGGCAAGGTTAATATTGTATACAAATAGATCTTTATCGGAGTACAAAAGCATCAGTTCTCTCGATGGTGCCAAAGTATTCTGTGTTTAGCACGCTAATTATCATTTAAATTAACTTACTTTTATGAAATCTAAAAGGAAGAAATCCAGGAAAATCTCGCTACGCACCTATATGCAAAGAGGGTTTCAAAGAAAGCAGATATGTAGTTTTCTAAGAAATCTACTGGTCACACCAAAAAAGATATGGTTATACATGCAGGAATACTGTCGATTGCCGCTAAATAATTAAAAGGACAATGTTACCAAATGACATAGTAAATAAATAAAAAAAACTATGTGTCTTTTTGTTATATCTCAATTTTAACTAGCTGTTAAGGTTACTAGTTATCATACAACTTTGTTTCGTAACCGATTAGCCAATCGGTGAGAAGAAAACTCCATCTGTTTGACCAATCCATGATAATGCTTAACACATACTAACTTTTCTTTCTAGAGCTACGACCTGATGTTTAGTCTGTATCAGACAAATACTAGAATATCAAATATTTATATTACCATTCTTAGTTGACTATATCTGGGAATATTTACTCGTGAAATTAATCAGGAAGAAGTAATCGTTTCTTCTTCAATATTGTAATTAGAGAAAATATACATTCGAAAATTTTACGTTGTAATACAGAAAAGGACCTAAGTAAAGTAGGTGCAATACACTATTTCCCAGAATGCATGACGTAACAAATGATATATTAATTAAGCATTTTGATCTCTCTACATCAAGTAAACTGCATTTTTTTAATTAAAATTAAATTTTGTTCTTTCCAAAAATTGACCAACGAAGAAAGAAAATAGCGTTTCCGACGTTCACTTTTGACCTATCAGAGAGGGATGCTTTATATTTGATGTTTAACTTCGAGGATTTTATTTTCACTTTGCTAATAATACATGCGACTGAGAGAACAAAGTATAGGCAGCTAAGAAAATGTTACGGAATTATTTGTAAGCCATATAAAATTTATTCCGTTTCAAAAACGGATGACATAACGGCAACGTGGTATTTCCACATTGAGGCTTAAAGACAAAGCAAAAAAAAAAAAAACAATCCTCTCACTAAATATATTTTGCAAGCTTACGCCCTGAAATACGAAACGCCTACAAACAAACGGAACTAACTACCATACGTAAACAATACTGAAGAATGAAAGTGTCACATAAGCTTACAATTCAAATGGCATGCCACAAATGAGATTTAGGTTTCACAAACTAGTGTAGAATAAAACAATCTGAATCGAAAATCTTGGCATACTATTTATAAATCAATATTCTATTTCAGACACAGAAAGAAAATGTATCATATTTATTATACAATACATCATAATGTATCACAAGTATTTCTAAATACATTAAAATATATCATATTTATTACAAAATACATCATAATGTAACACATTTATTAAAAAATCATCGTAATGTATCTCTTTTATTGCCAAATACATGCTAATGTATCAAAAGTATTTCAAAATGTATTTAAATGTGTCAAACTTATTTCAAAATACATTAAAATGTATCGTATTTACTTCAAAATATATTAACATGTATCGTATTTATTTCAAAATACATTACAATGTATATTTATTTAATATTACATCATGACTAACTGATCATTAGATCTGTTGCGTTCTGCCAGTATCTAATCTCCAACCCTACTATTATCACCGACAAGTATGCATCGGTTAATGATGCGAAATTCTCCCGAAAATACTTTGATTTCATACCATTTGTTTGCAATAAATAAATATTATATTCCAAATGAGTTAAATAATTGCGTAATTTCATCTCACCGACTAGAGAAATGACAATGAAATGAAAGACAAAAAAGATTTAGAGAAAATATACATTCGAATAATTTTACATTGTTATACAAAAACAGGACGCTAGGTAAAGCAGGTGCAATAAACACCTTTACTGAATGCATGACGTAATATAATATATATAAATTAAGTGTTTCGATCTCTATATAAAATAAACTGCATTTTTTCATTAACATTAAATTCAGGTCTTTTCAAAATAGACCAATGAATAATGAGCATAATTTTTCCAATGTTCACTTTTGATCTATCAGAGCGGAATGTTTTGCAATTTACGTTGAAATTTGAAGATTTAAATTTTTACCTCACTAATAACGCATGTGCCTAGAGAACTAATAAATAAATTAAAGAAATAAAATACTAGAATGTTGAGTATCTACCCTGAATATTGCAAACCATGAAAACCAGTTTATCACAGATATATGGATTGGAATTACATGTAATTTAAATAAGGTTGTATCCTTTTGATAGTCAACGAATACTTTTCCATATTATTTGTATATTGTATACGAATTGTTTCTCTTAGCTTGTAAAATATTTTGCCATCGTCTTCACAAGGCTATATATATATATATATATATATATATATATATATATATATATATATATATATATATATATATATATATATATATATATATAAGAACAACAAAAACCACAACAAAACAGTTGATGAAATGAACCAGATTCGCTTCAGATTCAAAGACTATTTGGGGATTCTATTGATGACACAGATTGTTAATTCCTATTATTAATTATCTGATTTCGTAATCAAGCCCAATATGTCAATAAATGAAGTAAAAGAAATGTCTCCGTGTTAATAAAGAAACAAACAGCAATAAAACGTCCGAACATATTGTAATATAGCATCCATACAACTGCAATATGTAAGGGTAACAAAATAAATAAATTATACATCTTACAAGTAGAAATTCAGGTAGGTCATTATTCTAGAGGGCGCAGCAGAAATCTTGAAGACATTGACAATAACGAAGGAACGGAATCCTAAGCCAGCTTCAAGAAATAATCTCATGAGAAATGTGTAAGGGAAATAACATTCAATTCATAATTGTTTTTGCAAAAACACGTTCTAGATAGTTCAATCAATTGGTGTTGCATCTCATCTCATCTCCGCCTGTGGCCCCGTTTGGGACATAGGCCGCCAACCAGCTCCCTCCAGGCGTCTCGGTTCTGGGCGAGTCTCTCCAGCTGTTTCCACGTCTTGCCCATCTTCTTTGCGTCTGCATCCAAATCACGGCGCCAGGTGTTTCTGGGTCTTCCTCTCTTCCTCTTTCCTTGAGGGTTCCATGTGAGGGCTTGCCTGGTGATGTTGGGAGCAGGTTTGCGGAGGGTGTGGCCAATCCATCGCCAGCGTCTCTGAAGGATGTCATCCTCAACGGGCTGTTGCTTCGTTCTCTGCCACAGTTCGTCGTTGCTGATTATTTCTGGCCAGCGGATCTTTAGGATCTTCCTGAGGCAGGTGTTGATGAAGACCTGGATTTTCTTCATGGTGGTAGCGGTGGTTCTCCAGGTCTACAGCAATATCGGCTTCACGATGGTGTTGAAGACCCTGATCTTGGTGGTGATGTTAAGCTGCCTTGATATCCATATGTTCTTCAGCTGATGGAAAGCTGCCCTTGCTTTGCCGATGCGTGTCTTAACGTCTGCATCCGTTCCTCCCTGCTTGTCCAGGATGCTGCCAAGGTAGGTGAAGCTATCCACCTACTCCAGCGCATCGCCTTCCATTGTGATAGGTGTATTGCTGGATGCATTTGTCTTGAAAACCTTGCTCTTTCCTCTGCTGATGTGGAGGCCCAGGCTGGCTGAGTTGTCCGCAACAATGCTGGTCTTTTCCTGCATCTGTTGTTGGGTATGCGAGAGGAGAGCCAGGTCATCAGCGAAATCTAGGTCGTCCAGCTGTTTCCACAGCGTCCACTGGATGCCGTTTCTTTTTTGGTCTGTCGATGTCTTCATAACCCAGTCGATGGCCAGCAGGAAGAGGAATGGTGATAGAAGGCATCCTTGTCTCACCACTGTGTTTACTGCAAAGGCATCAGTGAATTGCCTGCCGTGGTCGATCCTACAAGTCATTCTTTCATAGGACTTCTTGATGATGTTGGTGATTTTTTCCGGGACTCCATAGTGCCTTAGTAGTTTCCAGAGGGTCTGCCTGTCAACGCTGTCAAACGCTTTCTCATAGTCGAGAAAATTCACGTAGAGTGGCGAATTCCACTCCAGAGACTGTTCCAAGATGATGCGCAGTGTCGCTATCTGGTCCGTGCACGACCTTTCCTTTCGGAAGCCAGCTTTGTTGGTCACGGAGATGCGGGTCAACTGCCTCTTTCATCCTGTTCAGTAAGATGCGGTTAAACACCTTCCCCGGGATGGACAACAGCGTAATCCCCCTGTAGTTGGAGCAGTCACTGAGGTCACCTTTCTTAGGTACTTTGACGAGGTAGCCTTCTCTCCAGTCTGCTGGTACTTCTTCGTCTTCCCATATCGTGCCGAAGAGCGGGTAGAGGAGCTCCACACTGGTTTCCACGTCCGCCTTCAGCGCCTCTGCCGGAATGCTGTCGGGTCCTGCAGACTTGCCGCTCTTCAATTGCTTGATGGCGCTGCGAATCTCCTCTTTGGTCGGTGCACCTCACTCTATTGGCAGGTCACTTTCCGCTGACGGTACGTCTGGTGGGTTTGCAGGCGCTGGTCTATTTAGCAGTTCCTGGAAATGCTCAACCCATCTGTTCTTCTGTCCTTCCTCGTCTGGGATCGCTCTTCCATTCCTGTCCTTGACTGGTCATTCTGGCGTGGCAAACTTTCCTGAAAGTTTCTTGATGGTGGCATACAGGTCTCTGGTGTTACCATGGTGAGCTGCTTCTTCTGCTTCTGTTGCCAGCATCTCTACGTAGCTCTTCTTATCTTTCTTGATGCTGCGCTTGACGCTTCTGTTGGCTTCCGCGTACTCGTCGTTTGCTTTTGCTTCTGCTGTTCTTGTCCTACTGTTGTTTACGGCAGTCTTCTTCTCTCTTCTTTCTTGAATCTTCCTCAGCGTCTCTGTTGAGATCCATTCTTTGTGCGTGTATGTTTTGGGGCCCAGTACTTCTTGGCATGTTGATGTGAGTGCCTCTTTCACTCTTTTATATCTGTCTTCTATGGTCTCTTCTTCAAGCAGCTCTTCTAGAACCTGGAACTTGTTGGAGAGGGTGATCTTGAATTTCTCCTGTTTGTTGTTATCTCTCAACGCCGTGGTGTTGTAACGACGGCGTTGATTGGAGCCTCCTGTCCAGTTTCTCTTGAGCTTCATCTTCATCCAGGCAACGAGTAGATGATGGTCTGAGGCAACGTCTGCTCATCGCTTAACGCGAACATCCCGAAGGGAGCGGCGAAACGTAATTAGTGTTGCAGTAAACGAAAAAAAAAAGACAATTTCTTTTAACACACTGTTTTCTTCGCTTGCTTTGTTAACCAATTGTTAACCAAATTTAGCAATCTTCATTCTTAACATTTGTTGTTAAGACAGTAAATAGTAGCAACAGTTGCCACACGACAGCCTAATCATAACGTTGACGAGAAAATTGAAACTTCACTAGGAGAGCAAACTTTTTACACGCACCGGACCTAAACATTTCTTTATTAGAATTTGATCTGTTTTGTTTTAACGTGTCAAACAAATGTTAAATGTTACAAAGCAGTAGTTTAACGATCAAATATGCAAAACGTTCGCGGTATATACTCCTGGTATGTGTGAGGGATGGGGAAGGGAGTGTCTCCCTGATAGAACTATGTGACAGCATAGTTACCTCCGCCCCCTTTGAGGTTTTCTGAATAAATAATGTCTTGTTTGCATGATCTATTTGTCACGGACGTACCTCACAATGATAGATTTTATATTGAGCGCAACAATTGTTCAATGTGATAAAAATTCTCCTGATGTCAGTTCTATCTTTAATTGCTGTTTCATATCCTATAACGTTACCTCTGGTAAACACTTATATTTTCAAACTTTAAAATTTAAAAGCTAAAATTATTGCCGCTGGGCATTATTAAACTATTGATTGGAACAAGCAGCACATGCGACCAGTGTGTACGAGATATAAAATAAACAACCTTCAGATATTGATAAGTGAAGCAGATGTACAATAAGTATTAAGAAAGATTTGTAAAATAAAGAACAGCGGCATTACGGAATTATCAAAGATTAATTATTGATCTGAGTTATACACTTATTTTGCCAGAATTTTGGTCGATATCAAGTGTGTGAGTGCATACGAGTCATTCTAAGGTTTATTGTCTCATGCGGTGCTATTGACAAGTTGCACTCATTTGCGAATGATTAGCTTCGGTTAGATTTATTACCTTTAAATTTGTACATCTAATTTGAAAAAGTCAAGCAGCAGATGAGATTCTAGATGTAAACAAGCAAATACCGTTTCTCTTTTTTCCGCTTCTTTCAAGAGTATTGGGGTGGATGTGATAAAACTAATAGCGGTGTCGTGTATCACTTATTAACGCCCCCTCTAATTATGATTTGTCATGTTTAATTTTTTTCAATTTAGCAGTTGTAAACCAAACATTTAGTTTTCTTACGTTCGCATCTAAAAGAAAATTCTGTCGATAGAGTTGAAATTTATGCTTATTTTCCAAGACGTTAAGAGCATGGTCTTTTTAAACTTAACAATCAACCTATATGAAATAATTGCCAGAGATACATAGTGTCCGTTGGCTACATAATGAGTAGATAGAATTACAAACAAATTGTAAATTTGTGTAAAGTTTTTTGTCCTAATTTAAACTTGCAGATTATGAACTGTTTCTTTATTGTTGTAATCGTTGCCAAAAGACCCGTGGGAAAATAATAGAAAAAACAAACAAAAAACAAACATGACTGATTGCACAAAACAAAAATCAAGCCAAGTATTTTGGCATGCAAAAGAATATTCAGGTATGGTGTTAGCCTTACTTATATGAATGTATATTATTCAATACTTTTAATTTTGGCTCCAAATAATGTTTATGGCTAATGGAAGCAGAAAGATACAAAAAGTTTATAATTAACGAATATTCGTATATCTTCATCATAGTTAACGATCCGAATCTTATCTATGGAAACAGCACTAATTTACATAAATAATTATTTCCTGATAGGTGTTAGTAAAATTTATCGAAAAGCTTAAATAGAAAGAATATTAATTCACGGGTCTCTCAGTTTCATACACTGCAGTCTAGTTTTGCCAATGTATTGTGTTTTAAAAAGGTATATCTAACAAATGGATATCACACGTTGATATAATTGCACCTGAAACCAGATGTCTGCACTGATGTTCTAAGTTTCCATATATTTGATTCAAGTCAGTGATTTTACCATAGCCATTTAAGACAATAAACTGTCACGATTTGTGCATCGCAAATCTAACTTCGTTTGTTTTCAGATGGATCAATAAACCATATATATCGCAATGTCTCCAAATGTTAAAATTAGCGCACACATATCTTTACGGTCAAAATATTGCAACAAATATGTGCCGTCGAACTAACTCTTCTCGGCATGTCTCGTGGGAAGTAAGCAACTTCGAAAACCCACCAAGAATATTTTAAATGTCTTGAAACATACCAAGTGCTATGCATACGTTTTTTCTCGTTCAACTTTATTTTTATTGGACAAATCAGTCTAAAAATCGAATATACCTGGACGAAACAATGCACCGAGCAATGTAGACCTCCTAATTAAGACATGGAAATTGTATGTCCACAGACGTCACTGGGATATCGTTTATGATATCATCAGTGTACGCTTATTACGACGACGTTCAATATAGCGACATTTACCTATCGCCTTCACCGATCACTGCCAACCTTGTTCCGTGTGGGTTAGAATCTCGGCTCAATCACTATAGGTATGTGAGAACGCTTGTCGGTAGCTTCCCGTAGGTTACTGATTCTTTATTCACCAGCTATATTAACCAGCATATATAGCCAATATTGCGCTGAGAAATGGCTTTAAACCATAACCAAGCAACAAACCAAAAATTACCAAATCTCGAAACCTACATGCCCATGGTATTAGAGGTCCAATAGTCGTGTAAAATAAAAGAAGCTTCTCTTCGAAATGTTGTAAAAAAGAAGAAAATATTTTTAAAAGTCATGCAGTGTTTGTCAATAATGACAAGATTCATAATTCTCAAACATATGGAATTTAGATTCCAGTGACCAGAAGCCGTTGGGCATGCTGTAATATTACTCAAACGTGAATACAGTGACAAATATAGAAAATATATAAAGTTTCAGAAAGGCATCATAGTAACAAAGAAGCAATGCCTCATGTTTTACCGTTCACTGACAAGACTGTACATGTCGGAATCACCAAGATGATATGCACTATCCCCTTATTTTTCTAACAGTATATCTCACATAAATCGCAACATGATCAGTACTCAGACTAAACACATCACAAGCTAAGATCACTAATCATTGATCTCAATAAGAAAGGGCCAACTCAAGCATCCACAGCAGAGATACGAATCATATCCAAGTTCTGAATCACAATGCTCACAAATAGTAGTAGAGTAGAAAGACTGCAATAATTTGCTCATACAATTTTAGTTCAAGGAACACAACTAATCAAGGCACTAGTGAAGAAGAAATAATGCTAGAGATAACTACTCACTGTATTTGTTTTTAAACGGTGATAGTTCAGAGACAGAATAAATATTTTGTGAGACAAACATCATCAAGAGTACATCCAACTCCATTTTTCACTTGTAACAGCGAATGCACCTTTCACGAACTAATGATAGCAGAGTGGTTAACGGAATCAAGATTTCTTTCTGCAAGAGTGAATGATTTAAAAATGACGAAAATATTCGTAACTTATAAACAGGAAACGTATATCTAAAAAATAACTGAAAATTTTAAAGCTGATGTCTACGACAATCTATGGTGCTTGATACTTTCTAGAAATTTGCAGCAATCAGACTCATGATTTCGGTGAAGAAATGAAGCTAGCAGTAATTCGTGTTTTAAAAGGATGGAAACCAATATTGTGAAACTAGTGGCGTACTAAGGGTAAATGGTACTCAGTCAGGGCGACGACGATAGCCCCGTCAACAATCTTTGCCCAAAGACAGCCATCCCGGCCGGCCATTCCCCCCGGTTATTACGCAACTGTTTCAAACTGTAACGTAAAGTGTCTTATATGTCATAACACAAAAACTGTTAAAAGGGCACAGTCAATAAATGCCCCCCCCCTCCACCTTTCAAACAAATACCGTTAATCCTGCAGATTCTGGGCTCTGAGGAGCCACTAATTGTTAATGAGACTCACAGGTCGCCTGTCAAATCGATTAAGTTTAACTAAGTTTTCTACGTATACACAGAATGGTACGGGTTATTTATCATCACTACATAAGCGAGATGATTTAAATCTTGCAAAGATACTGCTTGACACGGATAGTGCTACTGTAAACAACTTGTCTGTAAACAGATATATTCAAGCAAATGCAGTCCATTCAAGAATACGAATAACAACAGGAAAACATCATTCATTTCCAAAATGAAAGTAAAGACTGAACGTACATAAACACAGATATTCACAAAGAAAAGACAGAAACACGACACACATGAAATACGAACGCATGAGAATATAAACAAGAAAGGAGTGAAATATCTGAAAAAAATGACGAGAATATGGATCAGAATAACCGTGATGAAAGAGATTATTAATTATTCATTGACCGCCACTTGACTTGTTTCTTATACTATTGCCTCCCAATGGTCTAAAATATTTACATGGAACGTAAGGGACAAAGGGTTCTCTGCACTCTGTGAATATACTTTACTTGATCTATTATATACCGATATTGTAGCCATATGTGAAGACATGTTCACAAGACTTGCAGAGAAATTCTTGAATACTTTAGACGATAAGTATACAAGCTACACTAAAGCATATACTAGTGCATCTAACTGTAATACTAAAAATTGCAAATGCGTTGTCCGAATCATGTAAATAAGTCTTGCATATTCGGTCAAGCGATTAGACTAGTTACTAGCAACCGAATCGTAGGGACTATATTAAGCTAAATCTCAAAATTCCTCTTGCTGTATTTGGCTCTTATCGTCCTGCCGATGACAGTCTTCATTTCTACCAAGAAGTATTGATATTCTAGGACTCTTTGAATATTATGCTTCCGTTGACGAGATAATACTCATGGGAGACTTTAATACAAGATATGATGAATTTTTCATTCCTGATGTTCACGATACGAAAAAACCAATTATTGCCAAACTTTAATGACATAAACAAATTAGTGTCCCTAAAGAAGACAAACATGAGCGAGATTGAGTTACACATTTGAACCTCTTAGAATATTTCTTAATTATAATCTTCGTGGCAAAGGTTTGCTTCAGCACATAAATGACTTTGAGGTCTTTGAAAATTAGGAAAATGTTTGGAGTCAGATCACCATTTATAATACGGAAACATCTAGGTCCTAATCTATCTATCTATCTATCTATCTATCTATCTATCTATCTATCTATCTATCTATCTATCTATCTATCTATCTATCTATCTATCTATCTATCTATTTATCTATCTATCTATCTACTGGTTGACAAAAAATTACCCCAAAACCGAGGAATTCAAGAATAAACTCGTGTTTCTTATAAAAGAAGTCGCAATAAATACTATCCATAACGAGACATAAAAATCTATGTAAACAGTCATGTTGGTCACCACGTGTACGTGATATGAAAAGGCTAGAGAGTTGAGAAGGACATATATTGTAAATGGGAGATCATATGATCTAATCGTCACCTGCAAACAAGATAATGATGTCAAGAGAGAAGCTGAGAAATCGCAAAAGCAAGCTATCAATAAATGTGAAGAAAGCGTGTTTAATGATTTAGATGAAACAACAAAGTTAGCTATTATACTCTATAGGAAAATATATGGTAAACAACTTGTCTATGTCAGAAACTCGAATAGGTGTTTGGAACAAAAATTTAATGAGGAAACAGCATGCAATCCACTAAGGATTGCTAACTTAATATGCCAAAACATATACACTCCACATACTAAATCATTCTCCAGCTCTACCATGAATAGAGAAATCGATTTAAAAAGAAAAGGTTACAGTTGCTAATATAACAGCTTTCATAAAAAAAACAACTTGTTATGTAAAGAGCCGGGGATAGATGGCACACAGAACGAGCAAATATGATATGGCGGGAGGAAGCTGACAAAACATATTGCAAATATATTCAATGCGATACTAAAAAACTTTAATATACCATTTGATTGGAAAGTCGAAATAATTATGCCAATTTACAAAAGCAGAGGAAAGAGTAAAAATAACACTAACAGCTTCAGAACTGGATCCTTGCTGATTGTATTATATAACATATTTAAAAAATGTGAATATAATATATTTGATACAATGTATAAAACAAAAATACATTTTCCGAATGCTCAGAAACAGGACTTCTGAAAGGGATTCAGTTGCATAACGGCATTGTTTACCTTACATGAAGCGATCATCACTAACCTGGAGTTATAATCAAAAGTCTTTTTTCAGGACAAAAAGAATATGGAGGGAGTCACTGCCATACTTCTATGCGTGTATTTTCCAATCTTCCTTGATGTATTATTGTAAATGGCTTTTACAAGTGCTACTTTCATAATTATATCAATTTATATTGTATTTTTGTTGATGCAAATTGTACGTGGCAGTTTGCAAGTGCTATATTCCTTTTTCATTATTGCAAGTGGCTGCTTGCAAATGATACGTTCATCATTCTAGTCATGGATTTTCTAATCTGCATTGATGCAAGCTGTAAATGGCTGGTAGCAAGTGTTTCGATCTAATTCACTTTTGCGTCATTGTATTTGTGTTGTCCAACTCGTGTCGCCATCTGCTGTCATAATGGCGTACTAGAGATTCGCATGGCATTATGACAACAGACGGCGCTTTAAATTTCAAACTTTTTTCTTTACCAGAAATAATGAATACTCCCACAGAGCTTTACAGCAATTAATTTTGTGTCGATAAACATTGAAACTAATTCAGTCCTTCTTTTAATCGTTTTCTAAAACCATGTGCTATGTTGAAGATCTAAGTGATTTATAGCGACTTACAAAAAACAAAAAACGAATACACTTCAGCGGGTGATCAATCTTTTTCAACCCCAGGTTTTGACGCACTATGTATTTACTTTCACTGATTAAAAAGTCTACTTCTGAGTGATATCTCTAATTTATTTTGGAAACATTAGTTATTTTAGCAAAGTAAGGACCAGAAACGACAATGACAACCCTCGTACTCTTCTTAACTAGCTTTCATCTGATGACACCTGGTTGTAAGGATCGTATTGTACTGGAATACAAACGATCTCCCTGCCAGAGGACTCAACTAGCATATAGGTCTACCAGAAGAAAAGTGCAGAAGTTAGCAAGGCAGTGCGTCAGTGAATATTGGCTTCAGCTCTGTCAGAGCATTTAGTCAGCAGCAGATATCGGAAACATCAGAGACTTGTACGATGGCATAAATAAAGCAATTTGTCACATGAAAAAAAATGATAGCATCACTCAAGTCTGCCGGAGGTGATTCCAACCACGGTCAGGGCATGTAGATGAAGCGTTAGGTGGAGTGATACTCTGAACTGTACTCCAGAGAGAACCACGTGACCAACAATGCTATCAAAGCCACTGAACCCCCCCCCCCCCGCTCACCGTCGAACTGGACGCGAAACATACTGTGGCAGAACTAAAGAAGGACTTAGAAAAACTGTCATTAGGTAAAACCCCAGGGAAGAATATCACCACAGCAGAAATCATCAGATGTGACTGGAGCGTGCTGCTTATTCACATGCACGACCTCATCTGCCAGTGCTGACATGAGGGTGCACTACCTCAGGACATAAGAGACGCCAAAATCGTAACCCTGTACAAGAACAAAGGCGACTTAAGTTACTGCAACTACAGGGGCATATCCCTTCGCAGCATCTTAGGTAAAGTCATCGCACGCGTCATCTTAACCAGACTGTAGACGCTTGTTGACACAGTATATTCTGAGTCGCAGTGGCGGGTTCCGTACAGAGATGTCCACAATCGACACGATCGTCTCTGTCAGGCAACAGCATGATAAATGCAGAGAACAACACAAACCTCTGGTCCTGGCCTTAATATACCTAAACAAGGCGTTTGATCGGGTCAGCAGAGACGGACTCTTCACAATCCTGGCGAAGAATGGATGCCATCCAAAGATGCTAAGCATGCCCCATTACTTCCACTATGATATGTAAGACATAGTGCAATATAATGGCTCAACGTCTGATCCCTTAAACATCTACAGCGGAATGAAACAGAGATGGATCCTAGTCCCATCGCTCTTCATAATCTTCTTCGCTGACCTGCTCAAGCATGCCTTTTGGATGTCCCCAGAAGGAATCTACTTGTATACGCGATCAGACCGCAAACTGTTCAATCTGGCACGGCTAAATGTAAAGAGCAAAGTGTGTGAAACAACCAGTAGGGACATGCTCTTTGCAGACGATGTTACCTTAGCCACTCACACGGAAGCTGAGTTACAGCATCTGATGGACCGCTTTGATAAAGCATGCGGTGAATTTGGGCTTACCATCAGCCTAAAGAAACCAAACGTGATAGATCAAAATGCGGACCATCCCCCATGCATCATCATCACTAACTACAAACTTGACGTAGTCAGCCAGTTCACGTAACTTGCTATATTGGCTCTACCATCACCAACAACCTATCGCTCGATGCCGAGCTCAACGAGTGGATTGGAAAGAGATCAACAACCCTCTCTAGGTTGTGGCAGAGAGTGTCGAACAACAGCATATTGACCCTGAAGACTGAATACAAAACACTCTCCCGTATGCCAGTGAGACCTGTACGCCTCATAAGAGAAAAGACTGAGAACATTTCACATGCGATGTCTCCGACGCATATTCGGAACCACTTGGAGTGATTGAGTAACAAACAACGAGGTGCTTGAACGTGACAAGATGTCCAGGATGGTCACACTCTAGCACCAACGTTGCATCAGACTGCTGGACAATGTACGTCAGATGAATAACGGACGGATCCCCAAAGATCGTCTTTATTCCGAACTTGCCTCTTGCCAAAGCTCGATCAGACGGCCACATATCCGCTTCAAAAATGTCTGCAAGCGTGACATGAAAGCCCTTGACATCGATATCAACATCTGAGAATAACTTACTATAGACAGGCACAGCTGGCGACACGCTCTAATAACTGGTTTGAAAGCTGACGAGGACAAGGTACACTTAGCTAGTTGATGAAATACGATCGCGGAAGAAGAAGAAGAACTCCAACAAACGCAAGAGTCAACTTTAAAGTGCAGCAAGGACTGACACACTCGTGTTTGGTTACATAGCCATTACAGACGCTGCAGAAATACAAACCAGGACATCTCACATGGGCGCAATTCCATCGTCTCTCGAGACTAACGGATGCCAACACACATTTCTCCTATTTTGACGCAACTCACTTACGTCTATCTTTTCCTGTGATAGTATTGTACATACGCACTCGTGAAAATAATATATTTCAGAGCAACATCAATAATACATAAAAACGTTTATAGGTAAAATGACATTAACAAAATTGAGCATTCCTAAACATCAATAATACATAAAAACGTTTATCGGTTTTCTTATTCTTATTACGATCTTCATTTTGGAATATATTTGTCGCAAAAGCCGAAATAATCAAACTGGAAAATCATGTTCGTATCGTGATAAATATGTTAACTGGCGATTAGAAGTATTATATTTAGTGTACGATTGTTTTCCAATACTTAGTTTGCATTATTAATGTACAGAAAGTTAACCTTGTATGTCTTTATAAACAACATCCACCCCAGCTTTAAAACTGGTTGCATCCTTTATATCTTTTGTCTATAAAAATGGAAATAATTAGAAACAAAATATGTTGCAGGAAAATTTACATTTATTTATTGCAATTCTTTACATAGTCAAAACAATTAAAAATAATAAATTGGTTTAAAAATTGAATTTCAAAAATATAAAAATATAAATATAGCACCCTTAGTTTCTAATCATTCAACTGCTTTTAAAGTCTTGTTACATGTGCTGCTCTTTGCAATATAAACGTAGTTTCAAAAACTGCACATTTCATTAAGTTATTGAAATTGCATGCATGTACTCATCTAGCTCGATGAAAGTGTTTTAGGACAGTCTTAGGGTCTTTCCATCAGCAAATATCAACAAGAGAATAAACTCTACTGATCTGATCTAACTCGATAATTATGCAGGGTAGATTTTAAAGATCACTGTCTTTTATTTGGTTTTATTTAATTTAATTGGCTATGTATCCTGGGTAGTTCAGTGTGTTTGGGGACAGTCTAATTCAAGCATATGTTGTTGGAAATAATCAAACAAAATTTCTTGGGCAAATTTAGGATTTGTTTGCTGTAAAGAAACTTACATATGAACATGGCTGTCTGTCTGTCTCTCCTTCTGCTGAGTGATTAAGTGATTTAAACTATTGAATTTACCTTATTCATTGTTTCAAGGCACGTACATTAAGGATAACAAGCCAAATTTCAAATGTCTTCTTAGGTTCATAAATTTAATAGTTTTGTGAAGGTCAACGTATCAGAAATTACAAGTTAGCAACTAAAATATAATCCCTTTTATGGGTTTTGCTCATAGCAAGTGAAAGCAACTTTTGTTGTTGCCCGCATTACTGAGCATTTTTTTACAATGTATATATTGAATACAGATCCAGTAATGGGTTGTTTTATTGGAATTATTTCTTGAAACAGACACTAGGGAATATAACTGGACTGTTCTTGAGTCCTAATTTAGAAATGTATGTGGTATACAAAAGGTAATGTGTCTTGGCCAATATAGAATTTACAGACCGCTCCGGTAGGCTAGTGGCTAGAGCGTCCGCCACAGAAGCGGGAGGTCGTGGATTTGAACCCCAGCTGAGTCATACCAAAGACTTACAAAAATAGCACTAACAGCTGCCTCGCTAGGCGCTCAGCGTTAAGACTTTAGTGTTAAGGATAAAGTGACACCCGGGGGGGGGGGGGCGATCATGCTACATGTCTGCGGCAAGATGCCTCAGTGCTACGCATCACTCTTAACTGCCATATTGCAGACATCGTAGCGATATGACTGGAAATTGTTAAAGCTACGTTAAAAATCCTTATCTCTCTCTCTCTCTCTCTCTCTCTCTCTCTCTCTCTCTCTCTCTCTCTCTCTCTCTCTCACACACACACACACACACATAATTTAATTTTAAGTTTAAATTCCTCAGAATTTACAATTTTAAGTATATGCCTAATACAAAAGATAAATTGTATGAAAACATTGTATTTATTCATGTGCTATTCATGTGAAAGTGAAACGCAAAAGGGATTGGCAAAGAAATCTATAAGAACAATATAACAAGACAATCCAGGTATCTGTTCCTTATCATTGCCTAACTGTAAGATACTTTTTGTTTCAGACTAATTCATCTAACAATATTGTTTTATCAATGCTAGTTAACATTCAATTTGTTTCTCTTATATTTCCAAAGAAAAGTTGAACATAGGACTGTATAAAGTTTTTTTTTTTTTGCTATCGTATATCTGCAATGTGCTGTGAGTTTTGTGTCATGATAATTTTATCTTATATTTGAAACAGGATAAGCTAATGACAAAATCACAGAAAAATGAAGATGTTGTTTATGCGGGTGGGTGGGAGTGAATGATAAAACAACCTGTGCCGTGATGATCCTTAAATGTTTTACAAGTTTTTTTAAAAAGAAAATTATGTGAGGATAATCTTTCTCTTTTAATAGAAAACAATTACATATGTAGAAGATACATGCAAACGTTAATAATAATTTTTATAACTACTACATTAATTTCATATTCAAATGTATCAGTCATTGTTATATTGTATTGTAATAATACAAACAAACTGAGTTGATTACTGGTAGCGATAGCGACGTTATTTACATTCAATATATTATATTTTTATAATTGCTACCAACGGAGCATTATCTTGTGTCAGTGAAATACCTAACAATAAATTATCTTATCTGTACTATAAATATCGCTTCATCTATGGATGAATACGATTTTAAATTTAAAACAATGTATTTTCCAGTTGGATATCTGTGGAAATAAAGCATTTCATAACTGTATGGAATTGTTCTTTAATTTTAGATATAGCAAATATATTTCGTAATGTAGGAATGTATTTTCTTAATTAATGAAATTTTTTTTAAAATATTTTTGTAGCAAATAAATATGATACAGCATTGTATGTGATGCCTTCATTTTAAAGTCATTTGCCTCTTGTTTTTGTATTGGTATGGGAGATTGAAAATGAAATTGGAGATACGAGATATTTGTCACGGCGACTAGTGACAATAGTCAATATAATGGATATTGCACAATCATCCATGCCATACATAAATAAGATTTCAGTATAATTTGACTATTTTAGAAGGTACGATTTGTGTAACTTCTAATATATTATATTTATAATTAGAAACTTGTAATAACTGACATAGCATTTGCCATACGACAAACTACAGAATCAGTTCAGTACATATAGTTGGCAAATTGCAAAATACAATGACGAAAAAGGAAAGTAGATCTAAACACTTGCAAGCAGTTATTTATAGCTTGCATCAGTGAAGAATGGAACATTCCTGATAACACTTGCAAGCAGCCAATGGCAATAATTCAAAAGAAAAATATCACTTGCAAATTGTCGTGTACAATTTGGATCATTGAAGAATACAATATACATTGATAGAATTATTAGTCATTTACAATAATGCATCAAGGAAGATTAGAAACTACATGGATGTAATTATGGCGGTAATCCGCTTTCACCAAGGATGGCATTTGACACCGTATGACACGAGGGACTTTGGCAAATTCGTCACTGTAATTAAGAAAACAGATCATTGCTATTATAAATGCCACTAAATCTTAGCCTTTATCAATCAGGCAAGGTACTCGTTAAGACGGATTATTTTCTACGCGTCTATGCTATGTTAATATCAATCATATGTTTAAACAGTTAAAAGATTCCAAATTAGGAATCCTAGCAGGAACCATTTCTTTTGAAATCCCGAGTCAGCTGATATCGCCCTTATAACGACAACCCATGCTCTCGCTCACTCGTATTTGGTGACCTGGAATTTCCAAAAATCAACTAAAATGAAAATTGCATTGTGATCTTCCTTCACACGCAAGAAACATAAAAGAGATTACAATTTTAAGTGATCCAAACTTCTTTCCGATTCGTCGAACTACCACCGATCAAGTAAGTAGCTATGAACTCTAAAATGAGCTGAACCGCTCCGGTGGCCTAGTGGTTAGAGCGTCCGCCGTGGAAGCGGGTGGTCGTGGGTTCGAGCCCAGGCTGAGTCATACCAAAGACTTACAAAAATGGTATTAATAGCTGCTTCGCTTGACGCACAGCATTAAGAGGTTAGTGGTAGGATTGGTCGGCCTGGTGTCAGGATAATGTGATTGGGTGGGACATCATGCTACCTGTCTGCGGCATGATGCCCCAGTGCTAGACATCACTATTAACTGCCTCACTGCAGACATCGTAGCGATATGACTGAAAAAGTGTTAAAGCTACGTTTAAAATCCAAATTAAACAAACAAACAAAAACTAAAATAAGCTGCGTTGAAATATGGAAAAGAGATGTTCCAAAGGAAATAAAATTATTCCATTCCCTTTTCAAGATTGCGAAAACAGAATGTAAACTCTTAATCAATGCGATTCTATATAACAAAAGTTATTCCATGAGAACTTTATGACTGAGAAGTGTGGTCCAAGATTGGAACGAAATACATTAAACAGATTAGATGTGTATCAGCATCAAAATGTGTAGCACATTCAATAATTTTCACGCAAGACCAGATCTACAGTGAGTGAAAACATGCTTGGTCTAAACATAATTGGTAAAGGAAAGCTTACGAAAATATTTTGATTGATATTGTATACATTTCTTTGGAGGAATATCATATGAAGAAATTGGGATTTATTCCCGATATATTAGGAATTCTTCACAAATATAACTTTGAAACACTTTTTAGTCTTGTGCCAAAAAAAAGACATTTCCAGTTCAGAAAAAATGAAATACATTGTATGGAACACTATACATCATGAATCATATATGCGTTTACGATTTATCTTTTCAAAGATGTAAAAATATACATATTTGTATTAAACTCAATTTTGTGATAAATATCACAGTTAAACAATGAGTTTAAACTGTTAAAACTCTTATCCAGAGTTCTGGTAGCTTCATCCAGTGCATTGCTTTATACAGGTTTATGGTCACTCAACACAGTACGATAATCTAGTCACTCAATAAAGTACGATGATGTAGCCAGGTTTCTGGTCACTCCATAAAGTATGATACTGTTGCCAGGTTTCTGGTCACTCCATAAAGTATGATACTGTAGCTTCTGGTCGCTCCATAAAGTATGATACTGTAGCCAGGTTTCTGGTCACTCCATACAGTACGATACTGTTGCCAGGTTTCTGGTAACTCCATACAGTACGATACTGTTGCCAGGTTTCTAGTCACTTGATAGCCAAGGTAGGACAATCACAAATTTCCAACCATTGACCTTTATAATGTTTCCTTAACAAAATGTGCGAAGGTAAAAAAGTTTTTTTTTTCCTAAAAAAGCAAGCAAAACCAAGAGAAACAAAAAGAAGCCTTCACAAAAGAATAGAACAAAAACTCTTTGAATCCAAGGAACTTTAATAAATCATCGAATTTCCTAGTCTTATAGACAAGTAACAATTCGAGTATTGTCCATACAGCATTACAACTACGACACACACACACACACACACACACACACACACACACACACACACACACACACTTGTGTGTTAATGTGAGTGTTTATATAGGTAAACACTGCAGTAATAATACGAAAATGCATTAATAGTATGCCAAAGGGATGCATGTAGATCATTGACTGGGTAATATGTAGAAGGTTTTTCACTACAACAAAAAACTTTTTCATTTGAAAAACATAGTTTTAAATATTGAGAAGGCTCTGTAACATCATGGATATTTAAGACGTCTTCCGTGCGAGAGAGAATCCCCATTATTCCATTTAATTGCGAGCTCAGAAAATTCTGATCTGCAGATTCAGCATAGACATTAATAATCAAATAAGCCCATGAGACTCTAATTCCATCTTTAAAACGGTCATTTTGACTGGGATTCACAATGAGGGAAACCGTACCCTATATTCATAAGTTCGGAATCCAGTCTGTTCAGACAATATCAATACAGAGAATTTGCAGAGATCAGTATGAGGAGAATATGAAAAAATTTGCGAATGAAATGGATATCTATCTATCTATCTATATATATATATATATATATATATATATATATATATATATATATATATATATATATATATATATATATATATATATATAGATATAGATATAGATATATATATATATATATATATATATATATATATAGAGAGAGAGAGAGAGAGAGAGAGAGAGAGAGAGAGAGAGAGAGAGAGAGAGGGCATTCATACACTAAAAAACACACAAATTTACACTAACAAAGCTGGTCAGTCAGTTATTTTTCACCATCTTAGGGTCGTGTCCTTTGAGACATGCATTTCGTGGAAAGCATCCGTGTCTTGAAAAAGATTTATAGAATCCTTCATACGCATTAGTGTCTGACAACGAAATGCCATTCAAGGGTCTCAGTTTTGCGTCTGATACTCTGTAAATCCTTGTGGCTTTTAGTAAAATTCCGACCCCGTGGGTGGAATTTTTCTATTTGGCACTGACGCATAATGAAGGACTATTTTTCTCCTATTCCTTAACTAACACTGGGAGTCAAGGTCAGAATGGCGTGTTGTGAACACTGCTACACTTGCAAACAGCAAAAACATGTCTTCAACTTGTTCTATACTTGACACATCAGATTTTCACTAAAAGGGACATTAAAATACATATTAGATCTCAAAAGAACAGTAAAATAGACCGTGGAGGTAGTAGCAATAAATAAATGATGTAACAGATAGTTTGGGCAAAGATACAATGTGAACCTGTCACACAATAAAGTCTATTCTTGTCCTTGTCCTTACAGACGAAACAACCTTGATGAAGCTCTCGATTCAATTTTGATATAGAATGGATTTGGCTTTGTAAATAACGAGGAGATTAAATTTAAATTAAAACAATTGCAACAGCGACGTTTAGTGGCAAATTCAGATAACAGAATATGTACGTGAGGCTAGGGTGCAAAATGTCCTGTTTGCGGGACATTAACTTCATCCGTGGCACATTTTAGATGTAAGTTTGCGCCAGTTGGTGTCATTATTTGCTTATTTCGAAAGAATGCCAAAAGCGATTTGTTGATATACAACAGTTATATGAAAGAAAGATTCCGCTCGTTTTTATACATGGTAACTTGAAAAATTGCTCTCACAAATCGTTAGTGTTAAAATAATGGTGATTTTACACGGTGAAAACGCTTTAAATTGCCGATGACAGGGCAAATTACTTTGTTCATGATAGAATATACCCTCAGTGCATAGGAGTATAACTATAATCAGATATTTCTTCTCTTTCTTATGCAAACGATCTGGTTGCCTAGTGGTCAGAGCGTCCGCCTAGGATGCAGGAAGTCGTGGGTTCGAACCCCGGCTGAGTCATACCAAAGACATAAAATCGTACTAACGGATATCTCGCTAGGCGCTCATCATTAAGAAGTTAGTGTTAAGACTGGTCGCCCTGGTGTCAGGATAATGTGACTGGGTGGGGCATCATGCTACATGTCTGCAGCATGATGCCCCAGTGCTAGACATCACTATAAACTGCCACACTGTAGACATCGTAGCGAAAAGACTGCACAATTGTTAATGTTAAGTTAAAACTCCAAATCACACACTCTCACACGCACTCTTTCTTATGCGTTTTTGAGTTAATCATTGATGACAAAATCCTCTAATAGCAGTGCCGAATTTATATAATTATATATTTATTGCTGATTATCGAACACTCTAAAAAATCAGACGAATAAGATGGCGATACATGTTGCTGAAATGACCTTATATCGCCATCTGAATATATCAAAAGCTAATGATATTTAGGAACATACATATATCTTGGCATTGTAAGTTTCACATTGGCTGCTACACAATAATGATAACAGTAATACTGTACTTACCTTTGTGCGAAAATGACAAATCATTTCTTTTGTATAAATGCATTTGATTGGATAATTGGAAACTGTGGAACTCTCTACACCACCCACCACATCACATTCAGTTAGCTTCCTGCTCGACCTAGGTTGCTCCAACCGGATACCTGTATTGTTATTTCTCTCTACATAATGATGTCAGTTAAACAAGTCAAGGAAGCGTGACACTAAACATGATTTTCCTTTTATATTAGTTCTTACTGGGTTAAAACATAATCAATTTATTCGCATTTGAATCTTTTCGTTTTTAGGCGTAGCAATTTTATCAAGAATATAAATCCGCGTAGTTTATGAAGTAACTCTTTCCCATCAAGAAAATTCTATCTACTACCACTGCAGATGAGATATGAATATTTATGCTGATAAGCTTTATACATTTGTCCACGGTCAAAATATAGTCCTTCCTTCTAGACCTTGTTAATATTTTCATCTCTCTCTCTCTCTCTCTCTCTCTCTCTCTCTCTCTCTCTCTCTCTCTCTCTCTCTCTCTTCGCGCTGGCAGCCTGCTCATCTGGGTCAGTGCGGTCTTCTATAAGCAATCAGTAAAGCAAACAACACAGACCCTAATCTGCAGGAGCAGTATACAACGGCCGATCTAAATATATGTTGTTTGCAGCTTAACTCGACCTATATGTGAGTACACACGATATATAAATACAACGTTTTAACGAACACTCAAAAATACTGATAACCTTTGCACTTTGCGTATATAAAGCAGTCATTGTGAAAGCAAACTTCTTCTATTCATGCGGTATCAACTGTTCATCGGGAAAGAGAACGAACCGTGGTCTAATAAAGAAAGATCAATTCTTTAATTTCTCAATTCGCAAGACCTATCGGTAATGTTCGAGTTTAAAAAATCCAAGAAATCTTAATATTAATCTTGCAGCTATGCAAATGAAATTAGGACGTGATTATGTGAATCTAGATTGAGGAGTTATCCATAGTTTTAACCTTACATCAGAATGGTGTTTGTCATCCTTAGTTAATCATTATTAAATTATCGCATGTCAGACTCAAAACGAAACAACATATAATCCCTTTATTCATGACTTAGAACAGTTCTATATGCATGTACGTCACATATTACCTGAAATATTTGCAGATACGATACGATATTTAATCTCTAATATATAGGGTACGAGGAATTTCGACGTGTCAGGTCTACAGACCAACTTATTTCTCAACCACTCACGCCTTACTACAGTCATTGGACTGTAAAGCATTTTAAGCTTGTTATGTTATCTCTCCCTAAATAGACTCGTACATTTAATCTGATTTCGACTATATTCCATTATTATTTCCATTGCATAGTTCCATGTCACAAGCTTACGTGCAGACAAAGCCAGAAATGCCAAAATTCTGTATTTCTGTCCAAGATAAACGATGGCATTTACTGTGTATTCCCTCTCCATGATTATATGTTAGGCATAATTGTATTCTGGACTTACCTTGTAAAAATCAAGTTCACTGTGTACCTGACTAAGGCCATTGATATTGCTTTAATTTTGCAAACAAACTGTAGTTAATTTTTCTCTAGGAGTGTGGGTTAAATATTATGATCATTAGCAATAAAGGTAAACATGTTATTTTGGGCCAGGGTCTAGGATATTAAAATTCATCCATGAAAAGCCCATTGAACCTGGTGTTTCTCATGTTCTTGATTATAAGTGTAAGAACCAGTTTAGTCTGTTTACAAATTAGAATTTTATAGAAATGAACTTTGGACCTACATCCTGGCTCAACGTTTGTGTCTTACATTAAAAAAAGCCATATAATCTTGTTTACTTGAAGAATTACTAAATATTGTGATGATATCAAAGGCAGCATATTTTGTATTGTTGAGTTCTGTTTTTGATTTGGAAAGAATTATTTATTCAGTTTGTTATTCTCTGAAATTACAAATTACTCAATACTATTTTTGGACAGAAACATTAATTTGGAATTGTAGTGAATTCTGACAAGGACATCTTGGATTATATTATAGTATATTCACAACTACAGGCACACCAACACCTTCATCGTTAGGTCTCATTTTGAAAATCACTTGCCCTCAATTCGCAATACTCTAAGTTTTTTTTTAAATTTTAACTTTGTCCTCTAGAGAAATAAATTATTTGTTAAAGTTTACAAATTCTGTTTGATTTCGCCCATTTTATCCCCAAAACGAAAGGCTTTTACATGTAAGCATTTTCAAATGAATAACATGATTTTAAATACCTCTGCCTTATTCGATATTAATGAGACCATTTGCCCATTTTCATCAGAAGGGATCATCCCCTCATTATTCTGTTTGATTACGGGCTCACAAACGTCTTATCTCCAGCTTCACCATAGATGGTCGTAGTCATGCAATCGCAGGAATTTATATTTCCATCTTTATAACACTGATTTTGATTGGAATGCCCAATGGAGGAAACCGCGCCATCTATTCAAATACAAGCTAATATTGTAGTCTAGCCTGTCCCGACTACATCAATATAGAGAATTTACAACATTCAGCGTTGGGAGAATATGCTAAATTTGTATGTCCAACTGGGACTGATTACATTCTTAAAACAGTTTTGTTCTATTGTTTATTTTGCACTTAAAATGTCTGTTACTTTCATTCAGATGTGCACTGTCATACTTTATATAATTTCCCTGTAACATTTATCTTTATCTCCTTAACTTCTACTGATGTTTTGATGGTGGTATGTTGCAAGGGTAAGAACATGTTCTCTCTCCTGGAACTCTTCTAGCAGTGCCGTTCTGAAAAGTCTTGAAACAGATTTGAAGTCTTTTCAATTTTGTTTGCATAATAAGCATTTGAGACACTCTTTGACAACTGTATGAATACAAAATCTGTTGTAATGCTTTATCGATTGATTCCTTCAACCACTATTATGTTTCAGCACATGCTCTAAAGGATATCAAAGAAAACAACATATTCCGAAAGTTAAAATCAAATGAAGTTTAAAAAATCGTCATCAACGTCTTGCATTAGCAGGTTGAGTTTCGAAACGGCTACATGAAATGGTCTGGTATGAATTCGTTCATCCATTTTGTCTGTTGCTAGATGGCGTGAGTGAGCACAGGGATTTCTAGACTGATTCTCTGTAGTTAAAAGAGTTTTGTTAACAACACAAGTTCTAAAACAGTGAGACAAAGGTCGATACTAAAACTACGCCAAATGGAGGGGTACTATTTGAGTATTAATACCATTATCCTGACATTAAAGAGCTGGATTTCAGACCATATTATACGATTATTAAACAGCAGATGCTAACTTTCTTGATGCAAAAGTGATGTCGGGATAACTAATTCGGGGAGTTGAGCAATACAATTCATATATGTATCAAAATGCGTTCAAACTGCATTCAGAAAAAATAATTCATGACTGTTCTTAAGACAATAATTGTTTATCATATCAAATACTTCTTTTGGATTTGTTTTAGTTTTTAAAAACGTTTATAGTAGTGTTGTTCATATATTAATAAACGAATTCCTTTAAAAATAAACATCCGATTTATCGTATTATTCTTTAATATTATCATCGTAATAATTCAATGTTGTCTGTTGAGGAACTGGAATTGACCTTTTAGGTTATATCACAGTTTCTAGTGGAGAGATGCCTTTAAGTTCACAAATAGAACACCTTTCCTCATTATTTCCCTATGAAGCCTTCGATATTATTCTGTTTTTTCTTGAGGTGCTTACATTCTATGGGCCTATTTAACATTAGTACCTCATTGTTTAGTTTTCGTCTAAATCGAACAATTACGAATTTTGTTTAAGATTAATAAAACATTATATATTGTGGCTTCATCAACAAAGGTGTCACTCAAAGGTCACTAAACGTGTCCCTGTCACATTTTCCTGTACTTAATTTTGGAAAAAGCCGTCAACGGAGTCTTTACTTTTTTGCGCTAGCAGCCTTAATTAGCAGTAGTTCTTGTTCAATTAGTGCGCATTGTGTGAGCATAGCCATAAGACGCGCAGTCTGCCTGAGAGTTATGCTTTCACATTCTTTTAAAAACAGTTTTATGTTCTGTATAACAGGTCAGTATTATATCTGCTCTGTGAACTAACATTTGCGGGCATACATTTTGATATGGATAGAGATTGGCACCTCTAACAGAGACCACAAAAATATGCACTGCTTATTTGAAAAATGGCACACTGCAAATTAGAAAAATATCTGAATAGTATGTTTATGGCTTAAATTACGACACCATTAAATGGGAAAACGGAGAAAATTAAAACTGAATATAATTAGTCTTTGAAATAAATTGAAATTCAAGTCCTATGTTTGAAAACCCAAAGGCTTGTGGGTAGTGTAAAAGGAGGATAATGAAGGCAGCAGCCGCGATGGCTCAATGGTGGTTAGCGTGCCGGACTCGCTTGCTTGGAGTATCCTTGTGTATGGCACCACGGCACTAGCACACTTCTTTGTGTTGCAATTCCGTTTAAAAAAACCACAAATAATAAATTTAAGTTTTGCCCATAGAACAATATTATTAAGCCCAATATCCCAAACTATCTGACTCTTAAAATAAATCCATGTATGTGATGTAGTATGAACGCGGAAAAACCACCCAACCACCCAAGTATAAAAATATCTTCAAATTAGCGGCCTGAATAAAAAACGAAAACACTTCATACAACAACATCCACACACGTCTGTATTATGGCATAGAACTAATGGGGAATCAATATGTACCCTATAAGCATAGAACTAGTTCTTTAAAGGTGACGGGAGAAAAGCCTTCAGCAAGCAAGCTGACCAAACTGCCATCCGTACATGTACTTAACAGTGGACTTCATAGTGAAGCGGTTTGATAAAAAAAAAAAAAAAAAAACGAATCTTTGATACTGAATATTTTTAAGTCTGATATAACCTATTCATATTTTTATGTGTATGTATTCCGGAGTGAAAGCCCGCTGTACCCGTTTAAGGTCAGACGCTCTAGAATATTATGTCATTGGGCCAGCAGGATTTGTCCTTTCTTCGGCTTCATTGCTTGCTAATCACTCAGTAGCACAATATTTCAGCTGGCCTGTAGGGGCCCCGAGTGGCCGAGTGGTCTAAAACGCTCTCCGTTACGGACCACTGCCATCTCACCTCTGTCTGCGTGTGTTCGAGTCTAAGATTCGGCAAATGTAGTTATGTGAGAAAGTTTGCCAGTAGCTTCTCGTGGGTCGGTGGTTCTTTCCGGGAGTTGTCCGGGTTCTTCCTCCACCATTAATACTGGCCGCCATGTATAGCCTATATTGTGCTGCAAAATGGCGTTAAACCATAACAAAACAAACAAAACAAATTAGCTGGCCTGTAAAAATACCAATTCGGCGGTATCAAGTGAGCAAACAATAATCCACTAGATGACGCTACAAACAACACTAGAAAGCTGTTTAACTGTTTTTTTTCTTTTCCAAGTACACTTCAAGCAATCATCACATATAACATTTCTAAATCCACATCTGTTTTCTCGGTAACGACTAGTGTTGGATTATAAACATATGTATTTGTTTGTAAAGAAAAATGTTAGTGATTCATTAATATTTTACACCCACGTTCACACGAGTTTTTAAGTGTATACGTCTTGGATAGTAAATAATGTGCGTCGATGTGTAACTATATATGATAGTCCTGATTAGCTACATGGTCTGTATCACCTTTCACATGAGTTTACATGTGCGCGGTATTGGATAGTAAATAAGCATTTTTTAATTATACACATAAAATATTTTAATTAATACCCTTTTCCTTTTCAAATGAGTTTTTTTACACGTGTGATATTGTGTTACACTAAAATAACCTACATCAGAAGAGGAGTTGCAAACGGTGTTCTTAGCCTGAGATCTGGAATGGGCTGTTGTCCAGATGTAATACGAATTTCCTTTTTACAAATGTACTATGCCACTTATCAGACCATTATCAGTGGCACGTAATGACAAAGGTTTTAGTAGTTGTTTTCGTTGTTCATGGAGAGAAGATATTATTTCGGCAATGCATAAAAAAGGCTAGGTAGACGATTCTAATAAAGTCAGCAATATATCATCATTGATTCATGCCATGTGTTATCTCTTTGCCTCTGTTTTAGACAAATACTTAGTACGAATGGAACTGAAAGTAATTGCAATGTTGACGAAGCATAAGATGGGTTTCGGCGGAGATATTACTCTACAAATAACATATTCACTAAACAGTTTGTTATACATAAATATATATATCAAAAGATGGCAGGTTGTAATGCTTGAACATAGATTTTTCTAAAATTTTTGACACATTTGAATATATTTTAATCCCGAAAATGTTTTGCTTCAATCAGTATTATTGGGAATTTTAGTCATTTAAAATTCAATGTACTATAATTTACAGTCATATGAAATATGAAGTGAAGTGTTAACCGAAAATTTTGTATGCTTGGGAGTTGACACAATTTTGTTTTAAGTTGACTATTATTTTCTTTGCTTATTAACAGGTTGATTCGGCTACTGAGAGAACAAATTGATATAGGTATTTAACTATAGTCAAGGCTTGATAGGGATGTCTCAAAATGTGGGAAATACAAGTGTAATTATAACATCAGTGTCTCAAAATTGGGGAGGATTGTCCTAGTATTAAAAAAATCAAACTTATAGAACATTAAATGTTCAGAAGTATATTTTCATATGATTGCATAGTTATATCCGTAAAGCGCTTTCGAGATTAAGATTTTTCTAACCATACAATTCGTGTACAATTTGGTATAACTAATAGTGTTTCTACTTTAAATCGTTTAGATAATGTTTTGCTTAGCAGCATTTTGGTGTTCGTAAAAGATAAATGCCAGGCACTTTTCATTTTAAAACATAATTAAGATCATTAAGAAAATTATTTAGACAAAACTTGGCATAATACTTCATCTCTATAATTTATTTTGGCTTTATAGTAACAAAACCGCTTTTGTTCTAAGCACAGATATGTATGTATGTATGTATGTATGTATGTATGTATGTATGTATGTATGTATGTATGTATGTATGTATGTATGTATGTATGTATGTATGTATGTATGTTCTTTCTATATATTATTGCATTATGGGCAGATGGTTTTAATTAGCAGTTACAAATCTTGAATCTTTAATATTATGTAGGTGATGAATAATAATTATATTTAATAGCTTGCAAATAACAAGGTAAGAGTGACAATCCAGCTGTCTCAATATAATAAAAATGTTTTGTTTGTGAAGGTGGGTGTTGGATTGTAATTATATGTATTGGTGATCATCCCATAACTCTCCATTTACTCGCCCATTTTATTTATGCTGTTGTTGGATAGTCAACGTACGTGATGGACAGTGATCAGATATTAACCTCATCCTTCTATGTGTTGCATCAAAGGAGTATATCATGTGTTGGGTAGGCCTTTATTACCCAAAATGCCCTTTCAAGGGCCACGGAACTTAGGTATGTGATGCTTTATTACGAACTTTAATATATTCATGTAGGCATTAGGTAACATTATGTCCGCGTGACGTCCCTTTATCTGTTTTATTTTGTAAAATGTTGAGTGTTGGATGGTGATAGTGAGTGATTGACTGTCTAAATAATGACATTAGTTCTAATTTTTTTTATCCCATAGCTTTACTTCGTACCCTTAAACATCCGTGTGCAGGTGTGGGTGACGTCTAGTTGGGTTGGGTTTTGCTTGGTAGGTGAGGGTATTGGTTAGTAAGTGTGTGCTGCTCAGTAAGACTGTGCGTAGGTGTATGTGAAGTCAGTAAAAGTGTGGGTGCTGGTTGGAAACATTATATTACTTTGCCGGCCTGGGTGTGTATAATGCATGTGGGTGCTGAATAGTAAGACTGTGTTGGTCAGTAGATGTGGACGGTAGTCAATGACACTGTATTTGTTAGTAGTGGTAGGAACTTGTCTTTAGATATATGTACTGGTCAGTAGAAGTGATGCTGATTAGAAGAAGTACGTCATGATTAACATGTATGGATATTGGTCAATATAAGTGAATGTTAATACTAAATGTGCATGTTAAACTTTCATACATTGTGAATATTACAATTCCTTTTGTTCACAGATATACAGTTTAAACCCTTGCACCCAAAGTGAAACATTTTCAAAATGGAGGAGTGATGTCAAATTCCTTTGTGCTCAGAGTGACATTATTGTACTAGTGGGTGACATACTAGACCACGTGTATTTTTGCTAATTCTATGTCATGGACAAAAGATACAAAAGTGAAATTCAAGACCAATCTACATATAGAAGTTTCATTTTAATTAATGTATTAGAAATGATACCTCATCCTATTCTTCATTCAGGGTTTATGAACTCCCGTTACCACATCACATAAATCATCTTTAATGATCAAACGTTCTTTATGTATTGATACAAGTGCGTGTTTTTTGAATGTTAGCATTGGCTTTATCTAGAAAATACCATTAAGAGAACAAAGTTAACTGCGCGAGGTCACACAACAGTCAAATAAAATAGAAATAAAAAATAATATAAATCGTGGACGATACATGCAGACGGAAGACGTGATGATCAAATTAAGCAGCCAGGCCCCAGTTCTACCAACATAAAATTTAAGATTAATTATGGATTCAATAAATTGTATGGTCAATGTTAAGTCAGACTTAAATTTAGGCCAGTCATATCACTGAGTTCAATACTTAAATTTAGGCCAATCATATCACTGGGTTCAAGACTTAACATTAGGCCAACCAAATCACTGGGTTCAAGACTTAACATTAGGCCAACCATATCACTGGGTTCAAGACTTAAATTTATGCCAATCATATCACTGGTTCAAGACTTATATTTAAGCCAATCATATCACTGGTTTCAAGACTTAAATTTAAGTTTATATTTAGGTTATACTGGTAAAATCCAGACATGATCTTTTTAGTTAAAACTTTAATGACGTTTACAGTGTTCTCATGAGACATAGACAGAATGAAATGTTATCACCCTGACAACCTTCGTAATCGGACCTGAAACATTCCAGGACTGTTAAAGCACCATGGTGAATTTCCGCTTTGATTGAATGTACGTTTTGCATCAAATTCTGAATTAATTAAACTTTTCAAATAAATGATGCCGTGTAACAAAGACAATATATTATCGGCTAATCAGACATATTTGCGTGGTTATTGTATGTCGTATATTTTCTTTAAACGCTTTAAACAGTTATCAGTTTTAAACGCCTCAACCGATCATCGGCTGAGTTATTTGAAGTTATCAGCAGTGCTTGAACAAATATTTAACACCGATAATACTCCGAAAAACTGCCGACTTTGTTGCTATTTGTATTATATATGAAAACTCTTCGATAAATGATCATATATTAAATAAACTCACCTCGAATCGACATTTCAGTCAAATATGACAGCTCCACGTTCATCCATTACGTTGTTGGCCCTGTGCTATTTACAACAGATACTAGTTACATAGAGGAAATATTATTGCTATTATTTTGATACTACTCCGTAAATTACAGGATTTTCCAAGTAAAAAAATTATGATAATTTACTAGAGTGCAATACGATAAATAGTTTCACTGCCGTTTTTATAATACGTTAAACAAGAAATTCGAAGACCGTTGTAAAATGAATATGCGACCGTGTGGTAATTATGACCTCCTCTCGCTAATACTGATTGGAATTAAAATCCAAAGAGGTACAAAATATTTTTAATTTGCTAATTTACTTTTATTTAATTGATTATATGTCATGTGCGAATAACAAAACAAAGCATAACGTTAACGTTGAACGGCTGACATTACGCGAGACATGTAAGAAATGTGTGCGTGTGTGTGTGTGTGTGTGATTTAGATTTTAACATAGCTTTAACAATTTGAGCTATATCAGTCACATATCGTGCATTTTGCATGCCAATGGATATAGTTATTAAGCATACATTGTTACAAAAATTTGCTACATCTGTCTATTATACCGTGCATTTTGCAATGCAATGGACATAGGTATTAAGTATACATATTTACAAAAGATTTGCTACTTCCATCTATTATACCGTGCATTTTGCATGCCAATGGATATAGTTATTAAGCATAAATTTTAACAAAAATGGTCCTCCGTGTAATGTTATGCAACACTGCCGCATAATTTGGGTTATTAATAAATTGTAAGTGAGCACAGAAATGAGAAGGAAAAAAAATAAAGAAAGAAGTGCAGAATCGCTTCTGATTTGGCTATCATATAATTACCATATAGCGTTTTCATTCGCTGGTTTTCTTTGTCGTACAATTTCGCTATTTTGTACCCCAAAATGGAACTTTTACAATTTGGTTTCTTATATTAATTTGACTGCAAATCTAGCGAGGTGTTCATATCTAGCGAGGTGTTCATATCTAGAGAGGTGTTCATATCTAGAGAGGTGTTCATATCTAGCGAGGTGTTCATATCTAGAGAGGTGTTCATATCTAGCGAGGTGTTCATATCTAGCGAGGTGTTCATATCTTCTAGCGAGGTGTTCATATCTAGAGAGGTGTTCATATCTAGAGAGGTGTTCATATCTAGAGGTGCTCAGATCTAGCGAGGTGTTCATATCTAGAGAGGTGTTCATATCTAGAGAGGTGTTCAAATCTAGAGAGGTGTTCAGATCTAGCGAGGTGCTCAGATCTAGCGAGGTGTTCATATCTAGAGAGGTGTTCATATCTAGCGAGGTGTTCATATCTAGAGAGGCGTTCATATCTAGAGAGGTGTTCATATCTAGCGAGGTGTTCATATCTAGAGAGGTGTTCATATCTAGAGAGGTGTTCAGATCTAGAGAGGTGAGAAGGGATTTAATTTTGAGATATCACGTTAAATCCCCCAAATCTCACTTCTGTAAGCAATAACCGTCATACTGTACAAACTAATATAGAGTAAGGTTTTGCTAGTGTATGTAAATATGAATGCAGATATGTCCACACAAGTTTGAGTAACACTGGAAATAAAATAATTTGACGGAATATTGCTTTGCATTGCTAATAAAGGTAATATATATATATATATATATATATATATATATATATATATATATATATATATATATATATATATATATATATATATATATATATATATATATATATATATGTGTGTGTGTGTGTGTGTGTGTGTGTGCACTAATTTCTTAATGCTAAGCGCCAAGCGAGGCAGCTGTTTGTACCATTCTTGTAAGTCTTTGGTGTGACTCAGCCGAGGATGGAACCCACGACCTTCCGCATCTGAGGTGGACGCTCTAACCGCTAAGAAACCGGAGCGGTGTATAAGATGAGGGAAGAAAAAGTAAAAACAATATTTACATTGGGATGATATTTATAAGATGTGGAATTAGAGCAGCTGTTAACATTATTATGTTATATTATGGTGGAGATGTATATAAAAGGTATCCAATAAACGAACTGATGTCAAGTCGTATAAAGAATACATAGTTTTAAACAAGAGTCATTCCTGACAGGCTTGATGGTTTCAAAGGAAATGTTATAACTGAAAATCCAATTTGCACGCGAATTTGGTTGCATGAGCGTCTCCTACCACAATACAGTGAATGGTTGTGCCATGATGGCGGGTATCACTTCAACGTGTGCAATATAAAATCTCAAACTCACATTAAAAATGTTAAATTATATCCGATTTTTAACTCGTGCAAGGCGTTGGGGCGTCCCCTTTAAAACGGTGTACTCTATTTGTGGATACCCCTCGGATCTATAGCTATGATAATCTAACAAATCTTTAAGATGCTCTACTTTGTGCCAATTTACATCTGATTGCGCCTCCCCCCCCCCCCTCCCCCGCCCATCCCGTTTGTTGTTGTAGATACCTTAGTAACAAATCAAAGAGACCTTTAAATCAAGAATGTATTTATTTGTATTGTTTTGGAATATGGTTCACATTTATTTTGCCTTTTCATGGGAACGTACTGTACTCCCATCTATACATTAACTTTGTGCCGCACGTAGAAGTCTAGTTTCTCGAGGAAATGTCATTTGTAACTTCGATATGTAATAGCTATCAGGGGAACTAAATCCATCAAATGATCCACCAGTCAGTCCTATGATTTTTTGTCTCCCTTTTATCTAGCTAGGTTTCCATGCTTATCGTGAATACTGTCGGAATTTCAGGACATGTAAGTAGTAAATGTGTAATTTATGCTTATTATGTAATCATTTGCACGATGTCGAGTTAGATGAAAGTCATTTACCAAACTAAACTATGTAAATTATAAGTACTTGCAAGAAAATAAATCGAAGTTAGTTATAGTCACAATGACTGGTACATTGACTTTATTTCTGTCATGAAAAAGTAGGTCGAAATCTCGCGGTCTATCTATCGCCAACCTTTATGAATGAAACAAATTAAAACAAGACTCAGAAATGGAGTTTTAAGAAATTTGTTACATGGTGATGTCCATAATAATAATAAAAGTCGTATTATGACGACATACGGGATATTTTATACAAAACGTCCGAGGAAAATTCAAAAAGTGTGGCTAATAAATGATATCTGAATCCAGGTAGAATGTCAGTGAATGAATAAGTAGAAAACATTTTGATGGTTATGAACTATGCACACCTTCCCCGCTGACAAAGTAAACAGATACAAATACAAAAATAGCATTAAGACAAAGATGAACACACAAGGAACCGTATCAGTTTTGGACATCATAGGAGAAGCTACATAAGAATAAAGCCAGAGCAAGCCAACTCCATCCATGTTTATGTATTATGTATTATGTTTTATGTTGGGATTAGCACTATCCTACGCGCAAAAATACATTAGCAGGATCTACATATTTAAGTTTGACTCTAAGATAATAATAATTTGGCAACAATGAAAATAGTTAAGCCACATAATATTGCACATTCCCGTTTCATACGGCTCCATGACTGACACAACATATACTTACATAATTTAAGTAATTGTTTTAACTAAAGAAGAGCTAGACTAGGCGTTTAAAGTTCCAAGTTTGGGTAATAAAATGCACAAGGTATTGTTTCTTTCTTGAATTTATACTCTGTTTAACACGCAGGGATTTTAGTAAAGTATATTTGAAATAACAATGAAAGAAACCGCGGTTTAGGGAATCACGTGCGTGGGGTCGTGTTACGTGTACAATCCGCAGAAGGGAAATGTACAAAAACGTTTAGTGGTCAGTGGTCGACTAAATCCATTCTTCCTGACCTGAAAGACATAGTTTCAATAGCAACCTTAATAGTACAAGAACAATACAAATATAACTCTACATTAAATGAAGTACATGTACATGTGTTTAGATTCTTTCTTGTTTCCAGTTGTATAGTTTCTTTATTGTTTACAGTTGTTGAGATTGTTTGTTGCGATTAATCTAGCTTGACATTTGTAATGATTAATAAAAATAACACACACACACACACACAAATACATAAATACATACATACATACATACATACATACATACATACATACATACATACATACATACATACATACATCCATCCATCCATCCATCCATCCATCCATCCATCCATCCATCCATGCATGCATGCATGCATGCATACATACATACATACATACATACATACATACATACATACATACATACATACATACATACATACATACATACATACATACATACATATTATGCATACATACTAATGGAAATTAAATAACATATAGTTCTAAAATTTCCATCACAAATCCAAATGTATAGAGTTCCATCCAAATGAATTTCAATGAAAATTTCCAGAATTGAAAATTCCCATGTGTCAATAGCACCGAATGTGGTAATGTTCCAACATTCTTGAAGTAACACAATGTTATTATCCGAAATGTCCGTGTATGATAAAAAAATTTTTCCAAATAGTGCAAGTCTGAAAAGTAGTGTGGACATTCCAGTGAAAATTCAAATAAATAAATCCTCCCAAAATGAAAAGGAAAACAACAAAAATACTTGATTCACTTCAGATGTGAGGATAGGAAAGATGCTTGTTTTGAAGCAGAAAGCAAACAACATTAATATAAAAATACGCCACAATCTAAGAACCAGGGTAAAGGTCAACTTCCTTTCTAGAACTTTCTGTTGTTCATGATGAGGAATGTTCAAGTGAAAAGCTAAGTTTTTAAACTCATGTTTACTTCCGTTAACAATGAGCTGAATATTAAATCTATAATCACAGGAAATATTAGCTGTGTATTATATTATTATTTACAAATAATTGTCACTAGCCAAGTACGCCCTTAAATTGATTACTGACCAAAGTCAATCATAAATTATAAATATGCATACCACGTAATCATGGATAAAGCTCTTTATTCAATAATTAAGAAGCTCAAACATAATTTATTTGAATACAATAAATGAGGTTCATATACAGGTATTTTCTTATCTGTTAACAATATTCCTAAATAAAATGGTAATATTCCTCAAATTATCAATGTTATTCTGTGAATCCGACATAAATGGTTACATGGCTAATTGTGTAAAGTACTTATTTCAGATGAGATATTTAACGATAAGGGTTCGCTAAATTACATGCAAATGGAAGCATTTCGAGTGGTTGCCAATTTGATGATGCTTCTTTACCCTGCTCTCTAAACAAGAACGATGTAATTTGCTAAGGTGCTTGTAAAGCGATTACAATTTCTTTAATCATTGTCGAACCCTCTTATGACATGATAACAAACGCGTCATAATGTCATTATATATATATATATATATATATATATATATATATATATATATATATATATATATATATATATATATATATATATATATATATATATATATATATATATATATATATAATAAGCCATTTAAGCTCAGATGATTTGTGTGCAAGAAAAAGACAGATAGTTTTTTCTAATGGTAAAATATTAGTGACACTGGCAGTTCAGTTGTCTGTCATTAATTTGCACC